>JAECUM010005923.1:0-108253 GCA_016617855.1 Megalonaias nervosa | reverse complement strand
CAGGGTTTAGTTGATCTTAAAAGAAAATGGTGCTGCTCAGACATCTACTATGACTGTCATAGCAGCCATCTTGAAAATCCTCTTCCTGCTTCTCCAAAATGAATGGTAATAAAGTTGTAACTTAAAGACTTATTATGTCTGATTGGTCCTAAGTGAAAAAGGTACTATTTTCACTTTTGAAAATCTTGTTATCACTATTGATTCTGAATGAAAATTATGCCAGTGAGATTGTGGTCACCATTGCAGAAAGTTATTTATATAATTTTCACTGGAATATAGTGACCCAAGATTGGGACCCTTGGCTGACGCCTTGAAGTCTTTCCCTACTACCCTCCCTCCATTGCTGCTTCCCACGAATTGAGCCCCATGGTTAAAACACTACATAACCATATACTATATACTTTATGGGCAAAAGATAGATTTATTTAACAGACACTGATTCCAGTGTGCATTCCTACCCACAGGGTCTAGGCCCCTAGGACATATCTCAGGATTTCCTTTTAACCACACAGTGTATATACACTTCTTGGGCATGGCAAGACAAATGCATATATACAGCTGATGGTTCTGGACCTCAAGGGCCAATCTTAGAGGCACAAAATTTTGATCTAGTCAAAATGAGAAAACATGGGTATACATGTTTTACAGACGCAGAATTCTAGTATAGAAGATGAACTTGATTACTTGCTTAAAAAATATAGTATGGATTACAGAAGTAATCTAACTGTAAATTTTCTCTGGCAGGTATTTTGTTCAGCTGATAGAAGGACTGGAGTATTTACATGGGAAGGGGATCATCCACAAAGATATTAAGCCAAGCAATTTACTGGTCACCACAGATGAAACTCTCAAAATCACAGATCTGGGAGTAGCAGAGGTCTGGATATCTGTGTAAATTTTTCCTCATTACAATAGTCCATTTGAAAAATCAGCTGTAGTAATTATAACTAGATTTATTGGACTGCATTGTGCTTGGAAGGGGAGCTTATTGGTAGGTCATGGAACGTGTGTATTAATGAGGTATTGTTTTTTGAAGCGGTTCTTATTGGTAGGTTATGGAACTCATGTATTAATGAGGTTTTGTTTTTTGAAGGGGGTGCTTATTGGTAGGTCACGGAACTCATGTATTGATGAGGTTTTGGTTTTTGAAGGGGTGCTTATTGGGAGGTTAAGGAACTCGTGTGTTAATTTTGAAGGGGGTGCTTATTTGTAGGTCATGGAACTTGTGTATTAATGCGGTTTTGTTTTTGAAGAGGTGCTTATTTGTAGGCCATGGAACTCATGTATTAATGAGGTTTTGTTTTTGAAGGCGGTGCTTATTGGTAGGTTATGGAACTCGTGTATTAATGAGGTTTTGTTTTTGAAGGGGTGTGTATTGATAGGTCATGGAACTTTGGTATTAATGATATTAATGAGGTTTTGTTTTTGAAGGGGTGCTTATTGGTAGGTCATGGAACTCACATATTAATGAGGTTTTGGTTTTGAAGGCAGTGCTTATTGGTAGGACATGTAAATTTAGGTATTAATGAGGTTTTGTTTTTGAAGAGTTGCTTATAGGTAGGTCATGTAACTTAGGTATTAATGAGATTTTGCTGAGCCTGCATTTAGTAGGTAGTGAGACATTGATGGCAGTGGTGGTATTGTCATTATCCACATTTATAGAATATTGTCAAAATCAGATTGACTAATAACCCAGGCAGATCATTTCATACACTCTGTCTTTGCAATGGCAATAACCAGTTTCATGTGATTGGTCACAGGCTACATATTTTGTTGTAGAAACATCTTTACTTTCTTGTTGTGTTTCTCCATAATTGTTTACAGTGCTGTCAAGAATGCATGGTTTCATGTTCATGCACAAGGTATGTTTCTGATGCAGAAACACATTTGTGCTGCCAGGTTTTAGATTAGATGTTGACTAACTTGTATCTGTTGCAGCTCATTTTCTCCTATCTTTGTTTACTAAAATTTTCATAGTGAGTGATATTGTAAGGACTTTATTTCCTCATTCTAGTTTACTAAAATAATTGGGACACAGTTGACACTGCCCAATATATGAAAGCTGATTTTGTTCACTACAGTGGTCCCCCTCTTATATGGCCATCCCTTCTGCACTGGGAAAGTGGCCTTTCCAGAGGGGGGCTAAATTTTGTGTGATAAGTGTATGTAATGTACGTAGTAAGAAACCTACATTCTTCAAAGCATTTAATATCTTCATTTAATATCTTCATTTAAAAGTAACATTAATTATTAAAAGGTTCTTCTTGTTATAATAAAAGCCTTATTTCAAATGAATATGCATTAATAGTTCTTATTCTTGGCATAAACGTGATATGCAAGCGGGTGTTGTTGTCATGCACATTGCAAAACCATTCAAAAATGTCATTTAAATCTTGGTACATACATAATTCTCTTTCCATTTGCTCCATTTTCCCACTGCTGCTGAATGTCCTCCTTATTAGTTACGATGTTGTTTATTTGAGTCTCTTCAACATAAAATTGTTTTATTCGAGTCTTTTCTAACCTAAAATTGTACGGAAAGTTCCCCCTCCCCACCTCACCCGATGTCGAGTATAATAACCCACTTTTTTTCTAAAATAATCGTCTCCGTTTACATGATGACATGTTAATGTTTGGTAATGATTTATTCGGATGTTTCTAACTGTATGCGATTTAATTATGCAGACGAAACTTTTGTAGAGCGGACGAAATGTCTTCTTCATAAAGGAAGCAATAAATGTGTTGTCACATGATTTTTCG
The DNA here is from genome assembly GCA_016617855.1 of Megalonaias nervosa. Lineage (NCBI taxonomy): Eukaryota > Metazoa > Mollusca > Bivalvia > Unionida > Unionidae > Megalonaias > Megalonaias nervosa. The sequence continues at coordinate 105,493 of JAECUM010005923.1, read as the reverse complement.
GGCTTTGTCTGGTACCCTGTTTTGTTCAAGGTTAATTCTCTGTATGTGTGTCTGCACAAAATCTATTTTTAGCCTATGTTGACCCTGTTATGATCTTGACAATTACGTCCTGTTGTAATCATCAATGTTGCCAGCTACAAGGCTGATGAAACAATTTTTCTGCATTTAAACAAAATGCCATGTGTTTTTAAAGGCAGCGATCTTGTCACGTGATTTATTAGTCGCATTCTGGTACCCTATTGTTTTTACATTTCTTTACACTAAGTGAGACTAGCCAGAACAGCTTCGATATGTACGCAGATTTGACCTGAACAATAGCACCTCACGGCCGTTAGGAATTGTAATCTTGACAATTATTGTCAGTAGTAATAGCCACTAATTATGAAAGTGAACAAGCTCAACATCTTACTAAGGGAAGCCATAAAGGCTATCAAACCATTTTCCCGCTGACTTGTGTATTGTACGTCAATACCGCCATTTCTCAGCTGTTACTACTGTTCAGTAATTGTAATATTAACATATATCAGAGTGACTAAACCGGACATCTCATGATAACACAGCAGTAAGGCTACTTCGATTGCGTGTACTTACCTTTTTGTATGGGTTAAAATTCGAATCTTTCTTGGCTTTATGGAATAAATGTGGCTTCTCGTGAGGAGTAAATGATATAATATTAACCTTAATGGTACATGTACTTTAGTCAACACTTCTTTCAGTAACGAAAACCTGACATCGGGAAACAGAAATCGGATTACTTAACACACATTATGGATAAAATACTGGTTCTGGATACATATTACAAAATAAGATGTGGCCACTTGTGAGGGGTAAATTTGATATTTTTGCACTAATATGCTGGTCGCGTTAGCAGGATGGCCTTTCGTGAGGGGTACTTTTGAACACAAACTTGTTGGTGCCGACGGATTCTGGCCATAAGGAGCAGGGGGCCGCTGGTCAGGGGGGCCGTTCAAGAGGGGGACCACTGTATATGTTCTTTACAGGGTTGAAAATCTCATGTTGAGGGATTTTCACATGTTCATACATGTGACAGAACCAGGATTTTAAACCAGTAGATTTCCAGCATTTGATTAGTAGATCAGCTTCTAAACCAGTAGATTTTTTTTTATAGGCATAAAAATATTATGTTCTAAAACTGATTGAAAACAAAAGAAGTACATTTTGGGCCATAATATATTTCCTTTTCATAGTATAATAAAAGTACAAGTTTTGAACATGAATCAGATTCTGATGGCACTTTGTTACAGTAATCATTATTAGGAGTCAGTATATTGTCAATTAATGAAAAAGGAAGAGCAAACACTTTTGTAATAACATCCAATAGCATTTTTAGTTTCCTTCACAAGGTTACTGTCTGGTGACAACTGATTATATTCATTGTGATTATTAAGATTAACACTGTGCAGGTTCTAAATAGTTTTCTGGTCCAAATTTCCCCTCGAATCTTGTTGTATTTTGTGAAAAATAGAGATTGTCCTCTCTGTATCAGCATTAGAATGTTGTTAATGACAGGACAACTCTGCTGTTATGATGTTATGATCCTAAAACTAAGTATCGGAAAGAAGCAAAACCAACAAGTTTTGTGAAAACTTAACCAATAATTCTAGAAGTTGTAAAATGAAAATTTAAGAGCCACTTTAATATTATGAATTAAATTTAAACTAATCCTTTAAAGGTCTACATAAGTCCAAAAGAATTGAATGTTCCAAATAAAATTCAAGGTCCTCAGATATGCTGATGTGCCAACAGTCTTGATGTATCACAATGGCATTGTCCAGAACTTCTTTGAATAAATTCACAATAATCCCAGGATAATATTTTAGCCCAGAGTTAAGGAGCACTTTGTAATTCCAATAAATAATCCATAAAATTGATTTCCTCTCAAATTATATCTAAATACAACATTAAACACATCTTCAGACCAGTGTTAAAGTAAGAACATAGGAAATAAGATTGAGTTCATTGGTCAACTCTCTCTCTCCTTATATGCCCACTATGATTGCATTATGATTCTTAAGTTTTGCAATGCAACATTTATCATAATACCCAATGTCACAACAGAACTCACCTGACTGAACCAGCTAATGGGAGATTACCCAAACTTGTCAACAGGTTCATTATCATGATTATTTTAAACATTGTCAAGACTTATTTATCACTCGTATGCAATAGGAAGGTACAGTACAGTACAGCTTGTGTGATTTTCCATTTCTACATGCATCATGGGGGTGGGTGGATAAGATTAAGAAAATTCACCTCACCATCTCCCTGCTTCTTGTGGAGTTACTGTGGCTTCTCATGGAAAATAGCTCTGAACACCATGCTTTCATGGAGAGTTGTTGTTGTTGTTGTTGTGGGGCTTAACGCCATTTTTCAGCACACGATAGGCTATACATGGCAGCCAGTATTAAAGGTGGAGGAAGAAACCGGGAAATCCCCGGAAAGAACCACCGATCCATGAGAAGCTACTGGCAAGCTTTCTCACATATCCACATTCGCCGAATCCTAGACTTGAACCCACACAGACAGAGGTGAGATGGCAGTGATCTGTAACGGAGAGCGCTTTAGTCCACTCGGCCACTTGGGGGCCCCTTCATGGAGAGTCACATCTGACCAACATGGAGTGGACATCATGTTGAGAAATCTGTTGCTAGTTAGCTGCTTTAAAATGTCCTATCAGATTTATTGCCATGCATTTTGAAAAGACATTAAGGATGCCCTAGGTGTATGAACTGCAAAAACTGCTTCTTAGAATGATAATCAAAACCAGATTTATTAACATGCATTTTGAAAAGACATTAAGGATGCCCTAGGTGTATGAACTGCAAAAACGGCTTCTTAGAATGATAATCAAAACCAGATTTATTGCCATGCATTTTGAAAAGACATTAAGGATGCCCTAGGTGTATGAACTGCAAAAATGCTTCTTAGAATGATAATCAAAACCAGATTTATTGCCATGCATTTTGAAAAGACATTAAGGATGCCCTAGGTGTATGAACTGCAAAAACAGCTTCTTAGAATGATAATCAAAACCAGATTTATTAACATGCATTTTGAAAAGACATTAAGGATGTCCTAGGTGTATGAACTGCAAAAACTGCTTCATAGAATGTTAATCAAAACCAGATTTATTGCCATGCATTTTGAAAAGACATTAAGGATGCCCTAGGTGTATGAACTGCAAAAACTGCTTCATAGAATGATAATCAAAAGCAGATTTATTGCCATGCATTTTGAAAAGACATTAAGGATGCCCTAGGTGTATGAACTGCAAAAACTGCTTCTTAGAATGATAATCAAAACCAGACTTATTGCCATGCATTTTGAAAAGACATTAAGGATGCCCTAGGTGTATGAACTGCAAAAACTGCTTCATAGAATGATAATCAAAACCAGATTTATTAACAAAGAATAACAAACAGACAATGTGCATAAACACATAAAAACCAAGTATCCATTATATGGTGTCAGAGACAAAACCCAACATAAGCAAAATGATGCAAAATTACTAGTGAAAACAAGAATGCTAAACTTGATTTTATCAATATGATCATCACCTATATTTTATCAAAATTATCATCACCCATATTTACATTACCATTAGAATACTAAATAGGATTTTATCGATGTATTCATCACCCATATTGATGTTATCATTAGATTGGATTTTATCAGTATAAATCAGCACCCAGAATTACATTATGATTATAATTCAAAACAGGATTTTATCTGCATAATCATCACCCAGAATTACATTATGTTTAGAATTCAAGACAGGATTTTATCAATATAATCATCACCCAGAATTACATTATGATTAGAATTCAAAACAGGATTTTATCTGCATAATCATCACCCAGAATTACATTATGTTTAGAATTCAAAACAATATTTTTATCAGTATAAATCATCACCCAGAATTACATTATGATTAGAATTAAAAACGGGATTTTATCAATATAATCATCACCCATATTTATGTTTTCATTAGATTGCTAAACAGGATTTTATCAATATTATCATCACCCAGAATTACATAATCATTAGAATGCAAACTGGATTCTATCAGCATAATCATCACCCAGAATTTCATAATGATTAGAATTCAAAACAGGATTCTGTCAGTATAATCATCACCCAGAATTTCATAATGACTAGAATTCAAGAAAGGATTTTATCAATATAATCATCACCCAGAATTACATTATGATTAGAATTCAAAACAGGATGTGAAAAATCAAACTGAAAAAAGAACCAGTACTCAGTGTAGGCTTGTTGTATACAGTACTGTAACAGATTCAACTTACAGTAAACCTGACACTAATCATGGAATATTTTGTTAACTTTTCCTTGTTCGTTGTCCACATGTTAAGTTCTTTCAGTCAATTTTAAGTTCTTTCAGTCAATTTTAAACTGTCCAAGTAAGTTTGTGTGCATCTTTTTCAGTTGTTCTATTCAGATTGGATTTTTTTGTTTAACAAAAGGTAGCAGTCATCCCAAGCAAACTTTGTCACTGGCACTTCACTGTCTGATTTACAAATAGCCAAAACAGCTGCATAAATGTGTTTAGTTTTCAGCATGATTCAGTAATTTGGTTGCCTGTTTCCCTTGTATTGCAGGAGTTAGATGCATTTTCTAAGGATGACACTTGTCGTACCAGTCAAGGTTCTCCAGCATTCCAGCCCCCAGAGATAGCAAATGGCCTGGAAACATTTCGTGGGTTTAAGGTTGATGTATGGTCAACAGGTGTCACATTGTGAGTATTACATAGAGAAAATAATATTGCATTTTTAGCATAGTCGTTATTTTAAATAATTGACATATTACATAAGTGTACTTATTTACACTGGTCCCCCTCATATACGGCCACCCCTTCTGCACCGGGAAAGTGGCCTTATAAGACGGGTGACCTTTCCAGAGGTGGACTATATTTGTGAGATGCGTATATATATGTGTATATAATAGGAAAGTTACACATAACTTAAAGCAGTCAATATCTTCATTTAAAAATAGCATTAATTATTAAAATGTTCTTGCTTTAAAAACATTTATTTCAAGGTAATATAAATTAATAGTTCATATTCTTAAGCGTGAAATGTGAGTGGGGTATTGTTGGCATGCGCATTACAAAACCATTCAAAAACATTATTTGAGTCTTGGAACATAGCTGTTTCGTATTCAAAATAATTCTCTTTCCATGTATTCCATTTTCCCACTGCTACAGGATGTTCTCCTTATTTTTACGCTCTTGTTTATTTGATTCTTCCCAACATAAATTTTTTGGCATGTGAACTCGCCCCATTGCCGTCAAGTCGAATAACTTTTATTTTTCTTCTAAAGTATTATTTATTCATTTATGTAATGACATGTTAAAGTTTTGTAATGATTTATTCCTATGTGGCTAATCGTACAATACTGCAATTTAATTTTGCAGATGAAACATTTGTAAATGAAATGCCTTATTATACAGGAAGTGATACATAAACTGTCACATGATTTTTCAGTCTTTGTCTGGTACCCTGTTTTGTTTAATGTTAATTGTTTCTCTCTTTTTAGCCTATCTGACCATGTTACAATCTTGACAATTACATCAGTTGTAACTGTCAATTTTTATTAAAAAAACCCACTCTGTGAAGCCCAAAGCTCTATCAAAACACTGCTGTCCCCATTTCTATCTCACCATGTTAATATCTTGACAGTTAATAACGTCCTGTCATAATCTTCAATTAAAAAAACAAATCCACTCTGTGAAGCCCAAAGCTCTATCAAAACACTGCTGTCCCCATTTCTATCTCACCATGTTAATATCTTGACAGTTAATAACGTCCTGTCATAATCTTCAATTAAAAAAACAAATCCACTGTGTGAAGCCCAAAGCTCTATCAAAACACTGCTGAACCCATTTTCTGCAAACATCAGTGTTCATGATATAATAATAACCTTAGTGGTACATGTACTTTAGCTAACACTTCTTTCGCTAATGAAAACCTGACATCCGGAAACAAACATTGGGAAAGATTATCAGATTATTTACCTCACTGTAGTTAAATATTGGTTCTGGACAAATTAATAATAAAATGTGGCCACTTGTGAGGTGTAAATTTTACATTTGTGCACTGATATGGTGGCCGCTGGTTGTGTTAGCAGGTGGCCTTTCTTGAAGGATGCTTTTGAACACAAACTCATCAGTGCTAAGGGATTCTGGCCATAAAGAATGGGTGGCTGTTGGTCAGGTGGCTGTTCATGAGGGGGACCACTGTATTATCTAAGTCATGAGAAATATTTATCTGCATATCTGTTTCATAACTGAGAATTTCATAATTGAGAAAAATCACATAGCTGAGGGAATGTAATGAGATATTTTATTTAGTACAGAGCTTTTGTCATGCCCCTTGTCCCTTGTCTCATAACCTGAAACCAGTATATGTGAAGAGACAAATATACATTTGCAGTGTTGAAATATTTACCATAACCTTACTGGCATTTATTTTTAAACACAGGGATGTGCAGTGGTGTGCTATTAACCTAATTTGAGCTATTACTATATTTTTTTTTAGTTGTTTTTGTTATTATTATTACTTCTGTTAGTCATAAACCAGATGAGCTTGTGTGATGGCCTCTCATCCGTCTATTAGCACAAGACTGTTTAGGGCATGAAAACCAATCTTCTGCTTGTATCTATTAGTGATAGGTGAGGAAGGCTTTTTCAGGATGCTTAACCAAACAGCCAAAAGCATTTTTAAGTCAGTTATCAAATAAACAGGAGAAAAAAAATATGTAATTTCTTCAATCAGTGGCATCCTTTACTCAGTATTTGTTTCAACCAGCATGACACAATAGTTGAAAATATCTTTCATTGCTGTTGGCTTATAAGTGTAGCCATTTGTAATTTTTCTTTGTCAGCCAGATGCATGTTAATCTAGCATTAAATCTTAGACATTTGATGTCATTCAACATAAATTAGATTTACATATAGGAATAATCCATTTCCTAAGTTTAGAGCAGAGCCATTTTGAACTGCTAACCAGTAACAAGGCACTAGACATATTTGCAGAGTGGTTCTTTCATATGGAGTTTTCACTGACAGATTTATTTCAATGTCTTATTGGTACTCAGTGAAAACAATGTCAGTCTGACCTCGAACATGACCATCATCTTATTTCTGCTACTTTTCCTTTTTGTAAATGGGTGGCCATAGTGACATGGGGTTTCTCCTTTGAATACATTCCCATGATCACAGAAAAGTGAGGAAACAACACTGCTACCTCCCAGATCTGGCCAATCAAAAGTTGAAATCATATACGGCAGGGAAATAAAACTCTTTATCTATTACCTCCCTCTTATCACTCTGAGGCATTTTGAATTTGACCGTTTTGCTCAGCACTATCAATTTGGTACTGCAAGACATCTGGAAATGCTATGAAAATTTTTATAACTTCATTATATTCATTCAGAAAGTTATTTATTGCATCTGGTAATTTGAATATTTTTGTGAATTTTTTCACATTGTTGACTTCACTTTTGCTCCAACTTGATATCATTGATACATGTTATTGGTTTGGGGTCCTTTTTGCATTCACCTGTATATATTTTTGTGATTTGTGAACACTTTCTGGTTATTTTGAAGTTATTTTTGTCATTCGTGTCATTTCAGATAAATAATGGTGACAAGATGCATGAAATATATAGCTAATGAGGACACACATGAGATGTGTTTAACTTGCACTAACTTGTTCATCCTCCTCAGCATACAGTATGTTTTTTATGGTCGGAAGATATTAGGTCTGCCGAGTTGTTGAAAAGTATCAAAAACAAGGAGAGACTGTGAAGTCTCAGCACCGGCATCCCGAACTTTCACTCTAAAATTAGAAAATCATTGCCAGCTGCAATGATTACATTGAGCAAATTGGAGGGAAAAGGGGTTGTAGAGTTGCTGTCCACTCATTCTTTTTAGATGCAGTTTGAGATTCCAATTTGTTGACTGGTACAGAAGGTGACCATGCAGTTGTTGGCCTCAGGACAGTTTTTGTCTGTTGCTCATGAAAAACCTCCATGGATGGTTTGGAGCTCATGGCTGAATACTGTCCAGCAACAGCAACTGTTTTTACCTGTCAAATTTCAGGTAGCAACAGTACCCTCAATTGAGGAAGCAGTTGAATAAAGTAAATAAGTACCAAAGTTTCTCTTTCCACGAGCCTAAAAGAAATATTGAGTTGCTACCATGACCTACAGTCTACCAGTTGGCACCAGACTCTTTCAGTTTCATCAGCATTGGATCAAACTACTTTAAATTTGTAAAATGAATGGGCAATACAAGTTGTGTCAGAAGGGGTTCAGATTTTATTTGTTTAGCCTCTTTCATATTCCCCTTTCATGGTACGAAGGCAGTCAGTTTTGGAGCTAGTCAACATTGTGCAGGAGATCTGGTCAACAGTAGAGTCAATTTGTAACCTGAACTCTACAGGGTTTTGTTCCAAGTTCTTCATGGTGCCCAAAGTTCAGGGTTTTATTCCAAGCTCTTCCTAGCTCAGGTGACAAATACATTGCAGAAGCAACCTTTAAGATGGAAACGACATGATTATTCATGATTTTCATCTTATGGGATAAATTTAAGCATTCTAGACTTGACTGACACATTTTCTTATGTCTCTTGGAAAGTTACGTTTTGATGAATAGCAGGAACAATCTCCTGTCACTGATGTGTTACGGTAGTTAAGTTGAATCTCATGTCATCCCAGACTTTTGTTCATCTGATCATGGAGTTTTACACCAATCTAAACCTTGTCTGTCTCCCTGGAGTTAATTTCCAACAGGGAATGAATTACAGTATGAGACTTCCTGCAATTCCTCAATTTGCTCGGTGTGGCAGCAGATTTGATTATGCTTGGCTGCCTTTTCATGTGCCCTTAGCAGATGGCCGAGCTGGTCTAGTGGCTTTTCTTGTTGATTTGATTAGTAAGCCAGGATCACAACCAGGGTAGTATTATTTTGTGCATCAGTGGTGCAGTGAATGTTGGTTTACAACAGGAATTCCTCTGGAAAATCCCCAACCAGAAGTTACAGTATGTATGGATGCCACTTCATACATTTGGTTAGCCCACCATTTGCCATGGTTCACATGGTCAAAGTTAAGTGAGGCCTAAAGGAACTTACTCTTCACATCAAGGCTGTAGCCAGTGCATTTGAGTTCTGAAAGGATCAGCTCTGTGGAAAAGTGGTCATTATCATGTCTGACAACTCATTGGTGGTGATCTACCTCCCAAAACTGGGGGGAGATGAAACTATCCAATCTATGCATTCTGGTTTAGAAGTTTTCTCCGCTGGTGCTCCCAGCTAAATATAATCATTCAGATCTGACACGTTCTAGGCAGACTCTGTGTCCTAGTCAAATTTCTGTCAAGAAGGTGCCAATTCATTCAAAATGATTGGTCCGTTCATCAATTGGTTTTTATTAGATTTGTACATCTTGGGGGAGTCCAATAATAGACCTTTTCATGACATGGTGGAATCACAAACTGCTCACCCTTATTTCTCCTGTCCTGGACCCTGAAGCCTGGGGAGTGGATGCACTATTAACCTGTTAGGAGGAGTTTTGGAAAAAAAATTGCCTGCCTCCCCAGTCTTTTTACTGAAAATAATAAAGGGATTGAGAGGTCAGAACTGCAAAGTGATTGTGATAGTCCCTTTAAAGTCCTGAGTCAGTAATCTTCCCAATCTATCTGTCAACATTCCTGGGAAAATCCAGGCAAAGCTGAACCTGCACAAACAGCCATGGTCACAAGTATTCCACCCCTGCCTGGACTGGCTTTATGCTTGCCTTTTGTCAGGAGAGCTCTACCAAGAGAGGATTTTCATCCTTTTGTGTAGAGAATCTCACTAGCTTGAAAGCCCTTGAAAGCTTATAATTGAAAGTAGCATGTGTTCAGGGATTGGGTATGGTCAGCATGCTTTCTTATTACATTAGCTTTGGCATGTAGAGTTAGTTACATGTCCTTTTCAATAAATCTAAACTATCTCCTGCTCAGATTGGAAGGTTCCATGGTTATAATGATTCATCTAGGTTTGTAGTTAAGAATAGGTTGCCGTTACCAGGGTATCAAAGACTTGTAATACTCCCATCTCTTCAGTAGATAGATGTACATAAGTATGAAAATGCAAAACCCTGTCTGTGCTCTCAAGCATTACTTGAATCACACAGAGGAAAATTGTGTGATATGAAAATATTTCTTTCTTCTGGTGAAGGTTAGAAATAAGTATCTATCCCAGGGTTCAACACTAATTTTTTTAAGTAGAAAGCCCACAGGACTTCCCGCTTTTGAAAACTGGTGGTCCTTGTGACGAATAGAAGGTCCTTCTCATTTATGGTTATACTTACTGAAAAAAAATGTGTAATCTCTGCAATAAAATAAAACATATACAGGGTTGTTCTTTAATTACAGTACACATTAGATTCATCAACACTGTCTGCCTTGGGTACATTCTTTGTACCAATAAAATCTGTGTAAAACTAAGAAGAAGTAATTATTGAATTAACAAAATTAAATAAAACAGATCAAAATTTTGGTGGTTTAAGAGTTTACAATAAATAATTGATATGAATATAAATTTAAAAAGTTTACAGTATTATTATCCGAATGGTTCTAAATGTAGATGTTTGGTTTAATAATTTAAATTTCTGGTTTAATAGTTTAAATTCAATAATAGAAAATAAAAGTAAATAATATTTATCTTCAATCTCTCAAAAGATGAACAGAGGTACATAATATCTGCCTCTTTTGAGGATGTATCAGAGGAGTCATCACTAATAACTGACAAAGACTGACAGGAGGAAAAGATATAGTCCTATTCTGACCTACCAGTATCGGCAATAGCCTAATAATATTTTGACAGTATTTGTCCCTTAGGTAGGTACTGCCTATTTCCAAATCTTTTGCTTTGTCCAATTCAAATAATTTCACATAGTCAGTATATGGCATCAATGTTTTGCGATAAAATAAGCACTTCTAAACATGACACGTAATATTTTCAAAGGCTGCCATGTTCAGCAACAAAAACAGACTTCTCACCTTCAGAAGAATCAGGGGCTCCCGTCTCAGCCTTTTTTCTTTAGCTATTCCTTTTGTGGCTCTCTGATGAGTCATGGGTTCTGACTGTATTGATTAAAATTTTTTGCAGCCAATTACAAATGTTCCTGTCGTATCATATGCAGAACAAACAGAACATGTCATCTCATCCTCTTCCTAGTTGTGATTTTGCCATAGAAATTCCAGCTTCCAGGTATCTTGGAATTGTCATTCTCTTTTGGTTTTGACATACACACATTGCACTTTGAGTTTCTCATGATTTGGGGGGGGGGGTGCATTTCATGTAGCAAAGAAACATTATCAAGAAATCTGCACATTTTTCAAATACGCAGACATATAACAAAAAGTCGATCATGTAAATGCTTGATGCTTTTATATGATTAACAAAGTAAGTGCCCAAACAACAATGATAATTTGGTTGAAATGGTGTAAGCATCATCTTTGTTCCACTTTGTTTTGCTTTTGATTTTCACCATCTTTGACATGTTTATAAGTAAAAGAAAGATTTGTACAATCAAATAATGTGGGATAGATATATTTTTATTTTTTAATATTCACAATTTAAAATAACAGGCCCGGCAGACCACCCAGCTTGAAAGTGGTGGTCCTTCTGAAAATCAGGTGGCCTCAGGCCAGTGGACCTGTGTTAGTGCCGAACCCTGTAAACCCTTAGGCCATAGCATCACTGCTGAAGTTGTGGTATGATTGGCATAGTTTAAGTCTCAGCTTTTTTGAGATTAGAGTGATCTCTGTAAGTCTGAGATTAGAGTGATCTCTCTGAGTCTGTTCAGTTGAGATTAGAGTGATTTCTGAGTCTTGCAATCAGTTGAGATTAAAGTGATCACTGAGTCTCATGTTCAGTTCAGATTAGAGTGATCTGTTAGTCTCATGTTCAATTGAGATTAGAGTGATCTCTGTGAATCTTACATTAAAATGTAACCTTTAGATCCAAAACATAATAGAAGCTGTTGACTGTTGACACAGTCAGCATCCAGGATCTAGCTTCATAGAGACAGAATTGAATCTGGTGGGTCCAGTGACTGCTGTCCAGACTGTCATCAGAGCCAGTGGACATCAGTGCAACCTCCTGATGGGCATGAGTTTAACACTTCTCCTAGATTTGCCCAGAAATTGTATCAGTAAGATTTCATTATTTTTATCTTATCTGTGTATTGTCATCATTGATTAGTTGACTTTTGGTTGTGCTGCATTCGGGTTAGGAGAGCAGGTTATCTGTCATGTAGGGAATATAGTCATTCTTCCCTAAAGGGTACGCAGGGTAGAGGTAAGATGATCAGCATTCCTACTCTCCTGTAATCTATCCTTCTGACGTTAATGTGATCAGGGAATGTATTCAAAGGAGAAAGCAAATCTTTTAGTAAATTATGTTTCTCCAAGAACACTTACCCAGTCACATTGCTATAAAACCCTCCCACACCTCCCAGTGAATGGGAACATGTAGTTGATGTAGAGCCACCAAGTTGTGGTAAGGAGGAGATAATATGTAGGAGTTTCTTCCCCAAGTCTTATTTTTTAAACTGATGGAAAAGATGAAAATTTTCATCTTTTCAGAGGGCTCGATTAAGGAGGTAGCGTCATTTATTTTCCTAATGTTGATGTGATTGGGTAATTATTTTCAGAGAAACATAATTAATTGGCTTTTCACTAAAAGATTTGTTCCCAGTTATGGTTGTTCCTAAATGTAATACAGATGTCCTGGTCATGCATTAAGTGTGTTTCTATCGTGTTCAACATAAAATTATCAGATTATCCTGTTACTTAACAGTCATAAGATTATGTATACTTATATTGTACACATAACTAGTATCATATTTTCCTATTGACATAACAGGTATAAGATTATCATATACATATAACAAGTATGAGATTGCTGTTCACATATAATGTGTTGTATTATCTAATTCACATGATGAATGTCTATTCTTAGATGTGGGATTGAAGGATTTGATCTAATTGAATGGGGCCAAATACTGAACTGAATGTGTGGATTTTATGTTTTCAAGCTTGACATTTATTTTTTCACTATGTTCATTCTATATTCATAAAATTCTCCCCTTTTTATACACCTACCTTAAGGCATGATGTATTATGACAGCCATCTGTTAGTTTGTCTGAATGCTTGCACAAAGGTGCGCAGAGTCACATGAGAGATAATGCAGAAAACATCCCAAATGCAGTGAATAATGTTAAAATGTTAACACTAAGTGAACAAATAATTTTGAGAAAGACTAGACTTGTGCACAAAGATTCAAACAATATGGCCACATTACATTTCAAGGAACTATTTCATGCTAGAGAACAAGGCAACACACCCAATTTAAGATCAATTTCAACTAACCACTTTTCCATTCCAAAACCAAATAAAAAACTCTTGAAGAAAAGTTTTCAGTATTCAGTATCACCAATTTGGAACATAATCTCAAAAGATAAATTGGAGAAAGTACAAATGCAAATTCATTTAATGTTAAACTAATTCAGTGGATGAAAAGTGGAATCTGTTTGACAGATACACTACAATTTAAAGTATAAATTTTCAAACCTTCCATTTTGTTGTCTCTCTTTTTTGTATAGTACGTACACAGTGTACCAAGATGGAGCATGTTCTTGTAACATTTTCTGTTTATTATATCCATATGTAAATGTATCTGATTATTTATATTACTCTTTTTTTCTTGTTTTAATCATGTATTTTTATTATTGTTGTGTTTGCAACTATGTACATGTACTCTGTATGTAAGTATGCATATAATAGATGGCTACAAGGAGGATTAGTTCCATGCAACTAATTGTGTCACCCTCTTTAAATAAAAAGTCTATATTATTATTATTATTATTATTACCGAATTCATTTCTGCACAATACCTTCTCCACCACATACAGTTACCAAAGTTTAATGGATGGCATGTACTTGGGGTAAGGAAGAACCCTATCAGTTTGGGATGAAAGGTCATGGTCATTGTGGCTGAAAGAAGAATAATGGATATCTGCACAAAAACATTTGTTCCAGATCAAAGATCTTGACCAAACATTGTGAATGGCTTTCACTTGGGGTAAGGATGATGCCTCATGATTTGGGGGTCAAAAAGTCATGATCCCTGTGAATATGGCCAATAAAAAAATTGATTTTCTCACAATAACAATAGCTGTACATCACATATTTGGACCATATTTGTATGGTTTGCATTTGGAATAAGGAAGAAGCCTGTAGATTTGGGGTTTAAAAACATACAAGATCATCAAAGGTCAAGGCTGCTGTGACTGAAACAAGAAACTGTTTTCTTCATAATAACATTTGTTTTGCTTACAGACATGGACCAAATTTTGTTGATAATTGGCATACAGACATGGACCAAACTTTGTTGATGATTGGCATACAGATGTGGACCAAACTTTGTTGATGATTGGCATACAGACGTGGACCAAACTTTGTTGATGATTGGCATACAGACGTGGACCAAACTTTGTTGATGATTGGCACACAAACGTGGACCAAACTTTGTTGATAATTGGCATACAGACATGGACCAAACTTTGTTGATGATTGGCATACAGACGTGGACCAAACTTTGTTGATGATTGGCATACAGACGTGGACCAAACTTTGTTGATGATTGGCATACAGACGTGGACCAAACTTTGTTGATGATTGGCATACAGACATGTACCAAACTTTGTTGATGATTGGCATACAGACGTGGACCAAACTTTGTTGATGATTGGCATACAGACGTGGACCAAACTTTGTTGATGATTGGCATACAGACATGTAGCAAACTTTGTTGATGATTGGCATACAGACATGGACCAAACTTTGTTGATGATTGGCATACAGATTTGGATCAAACTTTGTTGATGATTTGCATACACACATGGACCAAACTTAGTTGATTTGCATACAGACATTGACCAGACTCTGTTGATGATTGGCATACAGACATCGACCAAACTTTGTTGATGATTTGCACTTGCGGTGAGGAAAGGCTATTGATTTCTGCATACTATTAAACTTGGGACAGGCGTGTACTGTCCATTCACAGTAGTTGTATCAAATTGAGAGAGAAATTTCCCAACTAATTTGTCAGTTCTAGAACAGACCCTGCATAATGGGTATGAATCAATAACATATTACACTTAAAAAGGGTTTGAAAATAAAAAGCACACCAATACAACATCTCTTAGTGAAGAACTGCTGTGTAGTCCAGTTCAATACACTAGATGAAGTCTAAAACATACCATCCATGTAATGACCAATTAGTTCACACAATAATGAACTTTATCAAACATAAGTTTTACACAGCTGGCTATCAACTACTGTTACACAACTGTCATTTCTCAGTCGGTCACACTGGATCTGCAAAAATACCATTGAATCAACAATATTTGATCTAAAATGTGCAATAAATAGTCTGAACTGTGCATTACATGTTCTGAGCCATGAAATACATGGTCTGAACTGTGCAATACATGGTCTGAGCCATGAAATACATGGTCAGAACTGTGAAATTCCTCATTGGAACTGCAAAACATGGTCTGATCTGTGCAAGATATTGTTAAGAATCCTTTATTGCATTATGGTACAAACACTGTTGTAAATGTTATGTTTGTGTTTATAAGAAGAAAAAAAACTAGTTTTATATTAAAAAGTGCTCAGCATTAAGAAAAACTATGATTGTATGATAACCAATTTTGACTTGAATATATGACAAGAATGATTACATGGGATTACAGGAACCTGAAACCATATTCTCAGTCATGAAGGAAACAGCATCAGTGTTTTACATTGTGTGCCTGGAAAATTTGATCCGTCTAGACTCATTCTTGGCATGAACCATGGATAATAAACATACGAAGTTCATAACCATTACTGTCAACTCACACATGTCATGGCAAGTCTGTCTGATGAGTAAGTAAATATAGATACGCATCATGATAGAACTTAAAACATATTCAGTGGGTAATGCTGTACACATATTCAATGTGTAACACTGTACACATAGTCAATGGGTAATACTATACACATATTCAATGGTAATACTGTACACATATTCAATGCATAATACTGTACACATATTCAATGCATGATACTGTACACATATTCAGTGGGTAATACTGTACACATATTCAATGCGAAATATTGTACACACATTCAGTGTATAATACTGTACACACATTCAGTGGATAATACTCTACCCGTATTCAATGCATAATATTGTATACATATTCAATGTGTAATACTGTACACACATTCAGTGGGTAATACTCTATACATATTCAATGCATAATACTGTATACACATTCAATGGGTAATACTCTACACATATTCAATGCATAATACTGTACACACATTCAATGGGTAATACTATACACATATTCAATGCATGATACTATACACATATTCAGTGCATAATACTCTACACATATTCAGTTGGTAATGCTGTACACATTATAAACCAGCAGATGACAGAGCTCATACCATATTTACATTAAAATATAATGCAGTGGCATCATAGTGCACAACATTCCATGATATAAGGTTCATTTTTGAAAACTTTACACTTGTATCAAAAGGACATTGGTCAACCAAGGACAAAAACTTGTTGTCTCTGAGTGTAGCTGCATACTTACAATGTTCAATTCATGCTTGATGAAAATGGTGCCATTCAGACATCCAGTATGACAACCATGTCAGCTATCTTGAACATTCATGATATCTAGTTGGTTCCAAATAAAAGAAAAGGGACCTTGCAAACCTCCATTATGGCTGTCATAATGAACATATTGAAAATCATCACTAATTCTTCTGAATGGATTGTCATAATGGCAGTTGGGTTTCCACCAGCAGTAATATAATGGTGTAGTTTGTCGTAAATGAATGGTGCTGATATTATATTCAATATGGCTGCCACAGCTGCTAACTTGAAAATTTTGTCACTCAAGAATATCAGAGGTGTTTTCAACAATCCAAAGTAAAAAAAGAAGAAATGGTCTTATTTTTAATTCCTTGAAATTCATTTTAGACAGTAGAGTGTCAGATTCTTTGAAGGACTCTTTGTTACATTCAAATTTGTTTTTATACTTATTTGTTTATTTAGAGTTTTAAACAATAATTCTATATCTTTAAATTTTCAGATACAACATAACAACTGGTTTATATCCATTTGAAGGGGAAAATATATATAAACTCTTTGAAAATATAGGCAAAGGAGAATATACAATTCCAGATTTTGTAGATAAATCCTTAACCAGTTTAATTAGAGGTAAGTTTTTTTCATTATATTGGTTGTTGAATTATGCAGTTTTCAGTTTTATGAAATAAAACACAGTGGGTTTATTGTCCCATTTTTTGTGCCCAGTTGACATCATCTTTCTTTCAATATAGCTATGAATTTTATTTTAGTTCAGTTACTCTACTGGTCAAAGACTAGGCAGAAGGCCTGTTGTCTGGTACCTGTCTTGTTCAGCTATTAGCAAAAGTTTGTTATTGCTATTCCCCATGGACTACTTGGAGGCTTGCAGTGAATTTGTATTCACTCAGTCATCCCAATATCTTTTAGGTCCTAACAAAAAGTGTTGCGCAGACATTTATTGTTGCCAAAATGGTGGTCATCTTGAAAATATTGTTTTATTACTTCTTCAGAATAGAGTTTTGTATTTACACGGGGTTTTCACTAAAAGATTATGTATGATGTCTAGCTGATCTGAATGAAAACATTTGCTGCTAGGACAGTCACTGTGGTTCCCACAATGACCATCATGAAAATCCTGTTATTGCTACTCCTCCTAATTGGATGGTCAGTTTTCACTAAAAGACTTCATATGACATTTAGTTGGTCCAATATTAAAAAATTTGCTGATGTGACATCATGTAACACAGTCATTGTGGCCATCTTGAGAACATTTTTATTGATACTTTTAATGAATGGATGGTCACAGTGAGATGGAGTAGCCACGCAAAGATTTCTTATGATATATATCTATATATATATAGTTGGTTCCAAATGAATAATGGTGCCAATCTGACAGCCAGTATGACCATTATAATTGCCACTTCTCTAAATAGATGGCTGCATCAGTATGAGATTTTTACTAAAAGACTTCTTTTGATATATGTAAATCGCTGATTCCAAAGGAAGATGATGCCAATCAGACCCCTAACATGGCCACTATACTGGCCATCTTGAAGATCATAGAGCTGTAGACTTCTGACATAGCCAACAGTGTCTATATTGAAAATTTTGGTATATCTATGTCTTTTAAACAGATGATTATATTGACATTCATTTGAGTAAAAGATTTATGATATCTGGTGTTCCAACTGAAAATGGTGCCATTTCCACTACCATGGCAGTCTTGAAAATCTTGTTATAGTTACTTTTCCTGAATGGATATTAATTTTAACCTGAGATTTTCTCTGAAAGACTTCATTGATGTCTAGTTTAGGTGGCCAGCTTAAAATCTTACTACTACTTCATTAGAATGGATGGTCATTTTGAGATGGGAATTTTCACTGAAAGTCTTTTTATGAGGTCTAGTTGGTTCTGAATGAAAATGGGTCACATCCAGTATGGCTACTGTAGAAGCCATGTTGAAGCTCTTGTTTTCACTTCTCCTAAATGGATGTTCATAATGGCACAAAGTTTTCACTTAAAGTTTTCTTTTTAAATCTACTTGGTCCTGAGTGTTGTTGATCATATCTCCAAAATGCTCACCATAGTGGCTGTCTTTTAAATCTTAATATCACTATTCTGCATTAAGAAATGGTCATATTTTCATGAGATTTTTATTTTCATGAGATTTTTATTTTCATGAGATTTTTATTTTCATGAGATTTTAAACAAAACACTTCTCACCAAATGTAGTTGGCCATGTGAAAATGATGTGTATGTGACTTTCCTGTGGGTGGGCATAAGAACATTTAAAAAAAACTAACACTTCTTTCTTGTAACATGGTTCTTAAATGATATTTTACCAACCTCCAAAATGGCTGCCTTGATGGACATTCTAAAAATCTTTTTGCAGGTACATCTCTTGAACAGATTGTTGTCTTGATACAGGTTTTTTTTAATAGGTGAAACACTATAGTAGTATGTAGCTCAGTTTGAATGACAGTTATCTTGCCTCCAACATAACACCATGGTGTCATTGTTGCTACTCCACCTACATCAGTGGAGACATGCATTTTTCATTTCAATATTTCTTGCAATGTTTAAATGGTTCTGAATGAAAATTGTGCAAATTTGACCACCAGCATGTCTGAACTTTATAAAGAAGTTTTGAAACCAGACCTAAATGACATTATTGTCATGTAAATTGTCACTGCTTGCATTTTTATAAATCATTGAACTTAAGTACACAGCATTATGTACAGGGTGTGTGATTCATGTACAAGTGAGTATTTACCAGACTTTGTTGCATTTTGATTAACAAGTGATTGTCAGTATTCTGGCATTAATGTTAAGGTAAAAGGTCTTGGTTCTGGAGTTTAGCTGTATTGACTCTGATAACACATACAGATATAAATGGATTTAAATCCAATCCAGTTTGTGTGAATATATCTGAAGAATACCTTCGATAACGTCAGTTAAATAACTTGTTTGGTTGTTTTTTTTATAAATTTTTTTTCTGCTCCAAAATATACTGATTATGGATTTAATCAGCTTAGTATGTGGTTGTAACTTGACATTGTCTGAGACAAGTCCACTGATTTATTCATGATGTTAGATTTAAGGTCAAAAGGCATTGAAAATAATTTCCTACTGAACATGTAAGAAATAATTTTTTTTTTACCAATTTGGTATGATGGAGTTTCTGAGGAATATTGGAGATGGTTTTAGTACTTAGCAGTTAAAATAATAAAGTGATGGCTGAAACAGACTTAACATGGATTCCTGGAAATTCATTTTGGCCAGTAGAGTTTGAGAGACAGATGTAACTATTTGCATGTAAAATGTCACATTAGAGTTGTATAAACTGTAGTTTTTTAATAAATTTTTTTACATGCATTTATAAGAACTTTAAATTATCATGTGTAGATGATATAGAATCAACTACAACCCATAGGCCTGCACATATTAGCAAACCTTTTTATTAATCAGAACTATGTACCTGTATATAGGGATTTTAATTTTCTACCTGTTAGCCTAGATTTTTATAGGAAAATAAGGAACATAAAGTTGATACTTTTCATTTGAATGTCATTAAGTGTATCCTTTATCCTTATATCCACCCACTGTATCTATTTGTCCTTTCTTCAGAGAATCTGTGTCCATCCTTCTGTGTATCCCAATGTCCTCCCTTCATTTCTGTTTGCCCATTCGTTAGAGTATCCTTGTGTCCATCCTTCTGTGTATCCCAATGTTCACCCTTTATATCCTTATGTCTACCATTCAGTGTATGTCCACCCAACTGTATATTCTTACATTCACCCTTCTGTGTATCCCCATGCCCACCATTCTATGTTTTCATACAGTTACGTAAATTAATAGTTATTATTATTGTTCTTATTATTATTGCTATTACTATTATTATTATTATTATTATTATTATTATTATTATATTTGGTTTTGTTATCATCATGATCATTATAATTATTATTGTTGTTGTTGGATTTCAAGTGTGGTTTTTAGCTATAAGTTGATAAGACCGCTGAAAAGTTTTCAGTCTGCTTTCTACTTCCTGGGTTTTTTTGTTGGTTTTTTTGTGGGGGTAGGGGGCATTTACAGCCCTTTATCATCTGAAATTAAATCATTAACATATATGTTCACAACTTTTAGAATATTCTTGAGTTTCAGATTTTCAGGCTTATCATCTGTTTTGCTTTCAAGCAGATCTTGGTCTTGAATGTACAAAGATTTCATAGGAAGTCATAAGCTGGTTTTGTCAGTCTTTGATATGTATGTAAAGTTCTAAACTTTACATCAAGTTTTAAATTTGAATTTTATCATTTTTTACTCATTAACCCAGATGCCACATATACGCGTCATGAGATTGTCCCTCTAACAAGCTCTGTGCTGTCAACATCATTCAGGATACACCAAAGTGGGTCATATTACAGAAGAGTAGACCTATGTAGTTCTACAATGATACCAAATAATTTAGACTTTATACTTGCATTACAAAATACATCTGGACAAACCTAATTTTTGAGACCCAAGTTTTGGAACTGGAGTTTGTATATACATTTTAGACTTTTGGTATGATATTTAAAGCAGACTTGTCTAAACTGTACACAAACAGGTGGACTTTCACAAAAAAGTAGAATAAATTTGAGTTTTGGAGTAAAATATGGCAAGGACATGAAAATCATGGTACCAATATGCAAAAAAGACAAACAAATGAAGTCCAGTATTTTCTTTTTTGCACATGTGCAAGTGAAATAGCCAATGAAAAACATCTTTTATACACCTAGACATCTGGCTGAAAGAAAAAATCTCTCAGACCTGTATTTGGATGCATTCAGAAGTTATCCCAAAAATGTTTTCCTAACCCTATTTCAAGAGAAAAAAAAAATCTCCAGGGGTTATTTGGTTAATCACAGTAAATGATGTCGTTTTGTCTTTCAGGTATGTTAGATTATGAAGCTTCAAAAAGATTTTCTATTGAACAAATCAAGCAACATGAGTAAGTGAAAAGTTTTGATTTCTTTAATATGTAAATATATAATGTCTTTGAAATTTAGATTTATAGACACTCATTGCTCTGACACTTAAAGAACCAAATAGCTTTCATTTCTTGGACAAAAATATGATCTACCCAAATATAATATTTGACTCAAAAGTTGTAATGTCAGTGAAACGTGCTCTCCATAAGCATCATGTTTGAATATTATACATATAGTAAAATGTGTATTGGAAAGTTTAAAATCCATTAAAATTATACATATAGTAAAATGTGTATTGGAAAGTTTCAAATCCATTACAATTATACATATAGTAAAATGTGTATTGGAAAGTTTCAAATCCATTACAATTATACATATAGTAAAATGTGCATTGGAAAGTTTGAAATCCATTACAATTATACATATAGTAAAATGTGCATTGGAAAGTTTCAAATCCATTACAATTAAACATATAGTAAAATGTGCATTGGAAAGTTTGAAATCCATTACAATTATACATATAGTAAAATGTGCATTGGAAAGTTTGAAATCCATTACAATTATACATATAGTAAAATGTGCATTGGAAAGTTTGAAATCCATTACAATTATACATATAGTAACATGTGCATTGGAAAGTTTGAAATCCATTACAATTATACATATAGTAAAATGTGCATTGGAAAGTTTGAAATCCATTACAATTATACATATAGTAACATGTGCATTGGAAAGTTTGAAATCCATTACAATTATACATATAGTAAAATTTGCATTGGAAAGTTTGAAATCCATTACAATTATACATATAGTAAAATGTGCATTTGAAAGTTTAAAATCCATTAAAATTATGCCCAACAGTTATAAGCATTTAGACTAAAATTGTTAGCATATTAATCCCACCATAAGCAAAGCACATTTTGTATGAAGACACACTCGATCAGTATAAATTATCCAATCAGTTCAAGTTCCAGATGTTTCATACAGATTTAAAATGATGTTACTTTATCACATTAGAGCACTCACTCAAATAGAGCCCTATAATCAAATACACCCAGAACTGGCTTGGTCGTAAGGTTATTGATCATTCAAAATGGCATTATTAACATCTTTATGTGAAAGTTTCGTCCTCATAGTGTATGTTCTGTCAGTTGTACAGTGTTCACAAAATGCCACATCAAATTTCATAAAGTACAAACCAGGAAGTAAAATATCCATTTTATTGAATACTTAATTAGAGCTGTGGTAGTGCAGTTGCTTTTGCTACAGCTGTAAGACAAGGACTTTCGTTTGTTCCTGGTCTTTTGGGAACTCATCATCAGATTGGTAAATAAGCATAAATTCCGACATTTTATTGCATAATAACTAAACCTTGACTTTCTTTTGTTTGCTACAACTTTGGATAGTGAAAATAGGAAGTGCTTTCTATCTCTTTCAATTAATAACCACTGAAGATTGAGGTCCCATGAGGTGATGACTCAGTACAAGGTAGGCAAATGCTTAATGTGTAACAATACTTTGTTTTCCCAGTATTCAACCAATGAGGTTGCAGTATTAATCCTCTTAACCCTTTATTTTTCCTTTCATAAACTCCATATTTTAGTTGATATCACTAATCTTTGCAGGTGGTTTAGAAGAAAATTACCTAGGACCTCTGAAATAGTGCGTTTTCCACCTCTGTCAGACGGAGATGATTTACGCAGCATGACTGTTGTACCATTCATTGAAGACATGCTTTGTGGGGAACCCAGTGAGGATGAATATGAAAATGAGGATGAGTTACAGTTTGTTCCAAATAGAAATAATCAGGTTACAGGTAATAAATAACTCTATCTTTCCATCATAGATACTGTAAGATTTTGGTAAGTAATCTGATTCTGCTTTGCTAATCATGCATATACAGTAAAACCTGTTATGAGAGACCGCCCCTTCTGCCAACAAAAAGCGGTCTCTCAAGACAGGTGGTCTTTCATAGCAGGTTTGTACAAAAATACGTTTCCAAGGTCCAGTTTCAGAACAATTTCAAGAAAAATAACCACAATCACTGTACATATATTCTATTCTTTATTAGTAGTTGTTGCTAAAATATTGTATGCATTCATCTAAAAACAAAATTATATTGTAATAAAGATATACTTCTATCATTAAACATGAAATCACATTTACATTTGAAGATCACATATTTTAGCATATGAAATTGTTTCTGAATTACTCGTTTTCCTTTATAACAACCTAAATTTGTTTTACCAACGTTTAAACCGCTTTTTTGCGAGTGGTCTGCACTTTTTCACTTCTTTCAGTTACAATAATTATTTTCTCCAGCATTAAAATTTGTCTCTTTTTAGCTGGAGGTTCGTCCATTGTTATTAAAATTCTAGGTGTTAAAATTATTAGTGCTCAGTTGTAATATCGAACGTAAAGACGGTGGCTGTGGGAAAATATGAAAAATCTATACATGTGCATTGCATATCTAACAATTAATAATAAAAAAAAAACCCAAAAACAATTATCTCATCCAGAAACAGGACCATTTACTCAGTGACAAAAGTCAACGGCTTCATTAAAAGATGACATACAGGGATTAACTCTGTAAGCAAAGTGTGTAATCCAGTCGCAGCAACTTGAATAGACGACAGCTTTGTGATTGGGATGTCATCGCTTAACATTGGAGGGGGGGAACAAACATCACAAGTCTTGAGCACTATCAATCGAATCCCGCAAATAATTCACTCTTGCTGGTTTAACAGACAATGACCTTATTCACCCCCGGCAATACCGATTAACTTGAGACAAATAATATACGCGGCCACTTTGTCAACTTTGGCACTTCAATGACATTTCATGACATGTACATTAGCCTGGTTTACGGACTGTAGCATCTATCACCGGTAGCAACAATCGTTTTTTTTAATATTCCTTTTATGTTTGTTTTTGATCAGAACAATCTATGCTAATCAAGCGGTCGTTGTAATAATTGATTACATAAGGTCACTGGTGTCTGTCTGTTCTAGCGGTACAGTCGTCATAGGGATGCCAGGTCCTACAACGGCCGGGAAGCAAGTTAAGTGCAGGAATAATCAGTCTGGTTCCCTGCTCTGTATGCTTTCTGTGTTCCTCACCCCTATACGAATAACGGAGAACAACACAGAGAGCATACGAAGCAGGGAACCAGGTTAGGAAATAATCTACATATACTTTAGTCTGGTTTATGACAGAAACTGTATATCACTATAAGCCAAGCTAAAAAATTCAGAGATCGGTAGCCAGCCTATTTTTTATTTTTATTTTTTTTTTATATTTAGAATGGTATGAGCGGTCGTTCTTACAGGGATTAAATAAAGGTTGGTGGAGTTTATCCTCATTTTTTTGTGATGCGGTCGTTCATAGCAGTGTCAAAATGCATATTTTGCCAAGAAATAGCGGTCGCTGGTCGTGTTCAGCAGGTGGTCGCTCATAGCAGAGCGTTTATATAATAAAATCGATCTGTGCATTACGATTGTGGTCGTACATGACAGGTGGTCGCTCATAGCAGAGGTCGCTCATGACAGGTTCTACTGTAGTAAACTTTTACGAGAATTGACATAATGAAAAGTCATGTGTGATGAGTATGTTTTCATTCTCTGATAACTGAAGCTTCATCTTCTGCATCATGAAATCTATTATTAAGTAGCTAAATTTTCACTTCTCCAAAATGTTATATTCAACAGTACAGCTGTAGGTAACCAAATAGATTCTTGAACTCGTATTGGTCAAGCTAGAGGAATAATAGATAGCATAAACTGTCCATGATAATGGGTGGCAACACTTTGCAGGGGGTGCTGTATAATACAACTATATATAAATTGTCTTTAGAGACTACACCTTGCAATGGGTGCTGTATTATACATTTATGATAGGCTGTATGTTTTTTCTATAATATTTACCTAAAGTTTATGCAGTGCTAAACCCAAATGTAAACAGTAAAGATCCCAGTGTGCCTAAATTCCTTGCTGATTAGAGTGTATGTTATTTGATTGTAATGATTAGAAGCCATTGCACAGACCCTGAACTGGAACTGCAGATTTGGGTCTGTACTTTATGTAGTTTGGTGCATGTTTAGCATGAACAAATAAGGAAGTGACATTGCTGTATAATAATAGACAGGGGCTGCAGTTCATTTAGCAGAGTTTGAGCTGGATCTTCCAAAATCAGCCAGTCCAAAATTCTTTATGAAAAGTAACAACTGATCTGCAAGCTAAAACGTGAGAGTCTCATGATCTCCAGACCAGGTGTCATTGAGCAGTAGCATGGTATGGAAATTAACAGCAACAATGTTCAGAAAAACCTACCTATTTACCTCCTGCATGGCAATCAACACATGAAACCCTGCCAGCATAAGGGGAGCACACATAAAGTCCTTGATCTTGAAGCTGCCAATTGTGAAATCAACAAGGTTCTTTTTCAGGTTAAGGAAGGCTTATGTACCAGTTTTCTTTAAAATCAGCTTCATTCACTCTCAACAAATGAAATGCGAAGTCAGAATCTAGTTTTAGTAACCTTGATGTTGTACTTCAGGCTAATAACTTAAAAATTGATAGGGCTCTTTCATAGGTAAAAGGATCTTTCTTGGGCAGAAGGGAATACATGTACATGTACTACATATAGATATGTAGCGTTGTCTGGAAATGAATTGCAATGGCCAAATCTATTTGTTTTTGGTGAAAATGACCTTGACCATGCAACCATTAACCCCTCCTAGGGCTATGGAAAACAAGTTTACTAAATTTTTTAAAATTCTGTTATCTAGAACTTAAGCTTTCATCCAGAGCTGAAAAAATGGCATGTAATTTATGATTTTGTTGAATAATGCACTAAACTAAATCTGATGATGATAATAATAATAATAATAATAATAATTTTTACAATATTGCTATTTTGGTGCATGGTATTTGTTCAGAAACCAAGTCTAAAAGGTGAACCTGCATACTTAGGTCATCAGTGTTCAAAGCCAGTTTGGCCTTCTCCATTGGATGTCCTCTATTGACAGGTTTGACCATACTTAACACACCTTAATTAGATTTTATTGATGGCTTGCACCAGGACTAATGAAGAAACCCCATTTAATTCAAAATGATAAATGATCCAGCTCAGAATGATTCACAGAAGGAAAATGGTTCTCAAATGATAACTTTTCTTCTTGAGATCATGTATCTTGATAAGAGTTTGGTATGTCCAGCATCTTGGGTAAGGATGAAGCCTAAGGGTCAAGGTCATAAATGAAAAAAGGTTTCTGCATGATAACTTCTTCTAGATCACATACTTTAGCCAGATTTTGTGGTTGGCTTGTACTGAGGGCAAGAAAGAAATTTAGTGAGTTTTGGTTAAAATGGTCTAAGTTCAGGGACACTGTGGCACAAAAATGGAAATATTTCTGTAAAATAGAATGTATCTGACAAGCTACTTTTTTCAGCAAACCTTGTTGTTTGGCTGTTATATCACAGAAGTAAGCTGTGTGTTTTGGGATTGAATTTTCTGTATGATAATTTGTGTTCTGCACTGTCTTTAAAAAAGACTTCATAAATGGGTTGATCCTGAATAAAGGAAGGAGTTTATTGCTTTTTGAGTTAACTGGTTAGGGTTATTGACATGATTTATTCTCTGTAATTTGGTATACCCCACAGCTGCCTATATCCACACTGGATGTTCAGTGAATTCTTCATGCAGCACTTCAAATACATGCAAGACTTTACAACTCATAGGGCATCCTACAAGTACCTGCCAGACTTTACTAGTCATAGGGCATCCTTCAAGTACCTGCCAGACTTTACTAGTCATAGCGCATCCTACTTGCCAGACTTTACTAGTCATAGGGCATCCTTCAAGTACCTGTCAGACTTTACTAGTCATAGGGCATCCTACAAGTACCAGCCAGACTTTACTAGTCATAGGGCATCCTACAAGTACCTGCCAGACTTTACTAGTCACAGGGTATGCTACAAGTACCTGCCAGACTTTACTAGTCACAGGGCATCCTACAAGTACCTGCCAGACTTTACTAGTCATAGGGCATCCTACAAGTACCTGCCAGACTTTACTAGTCACAGGGCATCCTACAAGTACCTGCCAGACTTTACTAGTCACAGGGCATGCTACAAGTACCTGCCAGACTTCACTAGTCACAGAGCATCCTACAAGTACCTGCCAGACTTTACTAGTCATAGGGCATCCTACAAGTACCTGCCAGACTTTACTAGTCACAGGGCATGCTACAAGTACCTGCCAGACTTTACTAGTCACAGGGCATCCTACAAGTACCTGCCAGACTTTACTAGTCATAGGGCATGCTACAAGTACCTGCCAGACTTTACTAGTCACAGGGCATGCTACAAGTACCTGCCAGACTTTACTAGTCACAGGGCATCCTACAAGTACCTGCCAGACTTTACTAGTCATAGGGCATCCTACAAGTACCTGCCAGACTTTACTAGTCACAGGGCATGCTACAAGTACCTGCCAGACTTTACTAGTCACAGGGCATCCTACCTGCTAGACTTTACTAATCATCAGGCATCCTACCTGCCAGACTTTACTAGTTATTGGGCATCCTTCAAGTACCTGCCAGACTTTACTAGTCATAGGGCATCCTTCAAGTACCTGCCAGACTTTACTAGTCATAGGGCATCCTACAAGTACCTGCCAGATTTTACTAGTCATAGAGCATCCTACTTGTAAATTGTAGTATCCTTTCATATTTTAGCTTGCCAAGCCATGATAATTGTTTGCCTTAGACACTGAGTGCAGAAATCCATTGAGTGGAGAAATAATGGTGGAAGAGGCAGAAAGTGAGGGTTTTAGTTATAGTAAATGTAAGACTAATGATAAAAACTCATAAGGTTATCATTAAAAGCATACCTAGATTTATTGGACAGAACTGTCAGTGGTGATCATCTGCTTCAGCCATTAAATTTCTCTATTTGCAGTTCTCTGTTTATCACATGACTTCTGTGTTATCAATATTTATGACATGATTAGTGTCTTATCTATATTTATCATACTTACACTATGTTATCTATGTTAATATACCTGTATGATAATTTTCATGTATATAAAATGTGTAATAACACCTCATGATGTCACAAATGACATTATTACATTGTGCAGAGGAATGACATAATGATTTAGACATCTGAATCTATTACAAAGTCACTTCACTACACTATTCTGTGGTTTGGTCAAATACATTTCAAAGCCACTTCACTACACAATTCTGTGGTTTGGTCATATATATTACAAAGCAGCTTCACTAAACAATTCTCTAGTTTAGTTGAATAAAACCTGTTTTATTTCATTTGATAAAGAGAATCTTATATTTGTGCTTATTTTAGTTTGCAAAACTTGAGAATAATTATAATCTGTTCCTCACCAAGGCTCACAAAAAGAAATTCACTGCGTCATGGTAACCTCAGGATTCAGGAAGATGATGTAGGTCACATGACTGGTTGGTGCATATATTCCAAGAGTATTAGTTAGCGATAGTAAAGATGATGCTATATATATTGTGGATTTGTATTAATTAACATTGCTTGTGGACTATTTACTTATTGAATTACACCTCGGATGGGGGCCCCGAGTGGCCGAGTGGTCTAAAGCGCTCTCCGTTACGGATCACTGCCATCTCACCTCTGTCCGCGTGGGTTCCAGTCTAGGATTCGGCGAATGTGGATATGTGAGAAAGCTTGCCAGTAGCTTCTCGTGGGTCGGTGGTTCTTTCCAGGGATTTCCCGGTTTCTTCCTCCACCATTAATACTGGCCGCCATGTATAGCCTATCGTGTGCTGAAAAATGGCGTTAAGCCCCACAACAACAACAACAACAACAACACCTCGGATGGAATGGTTTGCATGATTGGGCACACATGCCCTTAACCTGCAACTTTGAAATTGACTTTCACAAAACCTGTGGGTCATGGTGAGTTGTCAAGATGGCCAAAACTTTGTTGGCCTAATCATAGGACATCACTATGGAAGAACTGACAAACACACTAAAATTAACATTTACAGTGCAGTTAGTGTTTCAAGTGTTTGTGCTAGGTCAGGATGAGAAAAAGAACACAAAATTACATGATTTAACAACAAGTGTTGCATTAACAGATGATGTTGCAACAACAGTCCATAGGTATCAGAGAAATAGCAGATGTCATGGCCAGTTTAAAGTGAAAAATGGACTTGCAACTGAATGGGATGAAGGTAATAAGGTTAAGCATGCTTAATGTAGCATGAAGCAAGTGAAATATTCATCTGATGAGTGTAACAAGATAACCAAGTTGGGGTCGGATTATAACGAAGAACACTAATGATGGTAACAAAAATACAATATTTATTTATGAAAGATTCGTTGGAAAAGATTATGTTCAATTCGTGCGCATACAAGATCCAAATGTTGTACAGTTAACATAATATGCATGAACCTGATAATGTAATGTAATGTAAGAAAAGAACTTTAAATAATACAGAGATTTACGATTCAGAGTGATTTCGCACAATGAAATCAAATGATTCATGTGGACATTGATAATTTTCACACAAATAATAATAAATGATATGGTTCAGTGAAATATGATATGCTTGACTCTAATAGTAAAATGTTGCGTTTCACTCAAATAGTGAAATATATGCTTTACTCAAATAGTAAAATGTATGAGTTTCACTCAAATAGTGAAATGTATGAGTTTTTCATTCAAATAATGAAATGCGATATATTTTCTCAGCCCCAACGCTATGTCGGGCAGTTGAGGAGCCACCACTAATGGTCTGCCCCTCCTAGTCTGCCTAAAGATGCATTCATTCTTTTGTTTTCTGCAAACCTGTTGGTCCAGAAGCTTCTTCAGGCCAACGTCCTCTCCGTCAGCAGCACACTGGGTATAAAAGAACCCAAATTAGCCCTCGGCTGAAAGACACCTACAATGCAGTGCATATATATAGATACAGCATATCACTCTGTCACTCTTCCCATACAACACTTGACTATCAGTCAATCAACCATTGGTCAATCACTAGTCAATCAATCATCAATCAGCTGAAAATATAACCAAATCCATGTACTACAAATGACACGAGCATGTGTAATAACACGTAATGATGTTATGGACTGTAAACTTGTGTTAATTCTTTTATACTCGTTATGTTGTTGGGACAACCATACAAAGCGATAAGCAGGTTCAGAAGTGAACCTGTGTCTGATAAGAATCTTATAGTACTAAACGTCCCTAAATAAATGCAACGTTATTGCAAATATAAATCATTCTGTTAAATCACATACAAGTAAATTAGGAAATAGACTATAACATCGCAATATATGAAACAAGTCAGAGTTACCAAAAATACAAAAATAAACGTGGCAGTACAATAATTATGTCCTATAATACAAATAGGAAACTAATATATAATTCACATACCTCTACAGCTGGAGATAATGAGTCGGTAAAGTAGACTGCTCACTGGCAAGACTTCGTGTAATGTAACATTTTGCTCTACAGTGAGGTAATTTATACACCGACTATGTAGCCCTACATCATCTGTGCACTTGAGGAATGTTGGTTTTCCCAACACAATCTCATGCAGCATAGGATGAACCAAACTCACTGTTTCGAAATAATATGCGATATACAAAAATCAAGGGTAACGCTGTACACAAAAATGAAACCCGACTACATGTATTTAATCTAAATAAAACGATAGATTTATACAATTCCGTGACAATGCGGATGAGGCTGGCATCACTGCCTTACCAATTCATTGATGCAGGTGGCAATAACAGTGATTCTAGTGAATGTTTTGCAGAATGATTTAGCTGCCCTTCAGTGACAATGATGCCAGAATGATTTAGCTGCCCTTTTCAGAAACAAATGAATGTTGGTGATTATAGACATGTTAATGTCAATGGGCCAGATAAAAATGAGAATATCCTCAGTTAGATGGCTCAGTATTTCAGAAATCAGAAAAAGTTGGGCTGAATCTATATCCAGCATTAGCAAACTTAGTTAATTGGGAGAGGAGGGCACTAATTTCACCTGATAAGATGAAAGAACTCTCAGAAAAATCCTCGCAGTCTACAAACTGAAAAATAATAGTGCCATGGTGAAGCCCAAAGTTTGGGACAAATTAAGGAAGGAAACGAGAACTTTTACTCATCATCTACAACACATTAAAGACTTTAGTCCTAGTGCATTCACTACCAAGCCTGATACTTTGCAAATCAACAATGTTCAACTTTGACAGCAGAGGCATTCCAGCTTATTATTTTCACACTCAGTGACTTGTCTATGTGGAGGAAGGTGCTATTGAAGTTGGGCCTTGGTTTTCAATACAAGTGGATGTGCAGTGCACAAAATCCAGTAAGCAGATTCCTCAGTATAAATCC
This sequence comes from Megalonaias nervosa, assembly GCA_016617855.1. Classification (NCBI taxonomy): domain Eukaryota; kingdom Metazoa; phylum Mollusca; class Bivalvia; order Unionida; family Unionidae; genus Megalonaias; species Megalonaias nervosa. The sequence goes on along the minus strand of JAECUM010005923.1, from coordinate 73,370 downwards.
AGATGCACCTTTTATAAATGTTGGCCACTACTAATGGAATTCTCAGGAAAAGTGGGCAAGGATTAGTTCATTTCACTAAGTGATGCTGCAAATCCAAATTCTCCACACAATATTGTCTAAATGCTCACCAAAAGCTGATTTTCTGCATCACTGGCTTAAGCTAACATCGGATTAATGGATTTGCAAAATTGTTTACAACACTGTTGAATTTAATTCTACACCAGAAGTATGCTCCCTGACCTTAGTGATTAGTAATGTTGAGTTAAGAACATTTCATAGAGCTTGCTTTAACCAGTTCAAGGTGAATTTTTGTCCAGTATCTTCATCAGGCCTGAAGATGAAGTACAATAGACTTGATCTATTAAAAAGACTAAACAGAAATATAGAAAAGCATCAATTTAAAATGAACACCTTGAAATCTGTAATTGATCTAGTGAAATAAGACTCCTGATTTGCTACTGTAGACTTAAAAGATGCCTGTTTCACTAAATTAGCACACCCCCCTTCAAGAAAATATTTTAGATTTTTGTGGGAGAGTATATGTTATCAGTTTACTTATTTACCAAGTGTCTTATCAACAACACCATGTATGTTCACAGCCTGTTTTCTCATCCTGGTGGTGGGAGGTGGGAATTGGGACTGTGATGTCTGTACAGAAACATGTACTGGAGGACATGGGTTTAGTTGGGGAAAAAAATTTAATAAATTACTTGAAACTGAAAGCAGTGTTTTTAACCCTGTCTGCATTTTACAGCTCTCCAGACCTGCCAACCGATACAACTTTGCCTTAAGTCTTACGAAAATGACCCTTAAAATATGGACTTAAGGAATAAAAACAAACACTATGGAAATGAGATTGCTGTGATAAAGTCTGGATAATTGTTTGAAATAGAATCTGGGTTTCGTATTAGATTTAGTGGAGTGAATCAGGGAACCAGCCTAACATTAAAGTAGTACCTCAGATGCTTTAAACTGTACACATTTTTTCATGCAAAGCATCTTCATGATCAAACTGTTGAATATAGAAATTTTTAAAAAAGCCATATATGTTGAAAATGAAAAAAATGTTAATAATCAGTACATAAGAATAAAAAGGGATATTCAGTTCTTGTGAATAAAAGCAGGAATGAATACAGTTACGTTTATTGGACATGTTGATTTGATTTTATCTCAAGGTGGGAGATACGATTGCTGTTGTCATGTCAGATTGAAACAATTTTCCAAGAATTACAAGTTCAGAGATGGCAACAAGCTGTAGAGCTGCATAGGTTTTGGAACTGAAATTTGTTCAACCTCACTAGAGGTAAATAAGGTCTTGTGTGCTTTACAAACTTGTTGTTTACTGTCACCGCCTCAGTTTCAAATACCAGATAATTTAAATTACATGTTTTCCAACTTTACAATAGCATTATATGATATTTCTTTACACATTACTGAAAACTGGTTAAACTAAAGGAAAACAATCAACTTATAATGTGATCTAATAGCTTAGTGTAGACCCTGACTGGACACTTAGAGGGTTTTTTTCCAAGCATTTCTAAAGTGATTGGCACTGAGCATATTGATCTAAGCTGGACAAACTTTTATGGATATTTTGCCTGCATTCACTCAGCTTGGAAATGTGCTTTGCAAACCAGGTGGAAGCATTGCTTGTCACACCAATATGGACAACTCAGCCTTGGTTTGCCAGACTGTTGAGGTTAACATGTGCCCAGTCATCCCAAAAATGAAATACTATTCTTGCCTTGGGATGTCAACAGATATCACACTCTAGATAAGATGAGATTGTCTTGCATCAGGATGTCAACAGATATCACTCTGTGGACAAGATGAGATTGTCTTGCATCAGGATGTCAACAGATATCACTCTGTGGACAAGATGAGATTGTCTTGCATCAGGATGTCAACAGATATCACTCTGTGGACAAGATGAGATTGTCTTACCTCAGGATGTCAACAGACATCACTCACAAGACAAGATGAGATTGGGAGTTTTCATCTTGTCACAATCAGATTAAAATCAGAGCACCACAGCCCTACATGCAGATCTGATGGACACCAGTAAGATGTGATGATCTGTTGTCCTTGAGGTTTACAGACCAAATCCCAGCCTTTAAATTTCTGAAAGTGACATGTGTCATTCCAAACACATTATTACAAACAATAACTCTGCTTAAATGAATTTGTAATACTTTATCTGATAGGCTGCTAAAAATAAGTGGACTGCGAATCCCAACGGTAACCAAATCATGAACTTTTATTGTTGTCTGTCAGATGACCACATAGGACTGTGGAGATGTAATCTTAATCAATTTCTTCTTGTCATGGACTCACTTGGCAGTCAAGGCATGTCAAGTAACACTTGCAAATTCATGCTATCATCATAAAAAACCTCCACAAAGAAACAGTATCAGACATATTTGTAAAAGGGGCTGTTATTTTATCAAGACTGCTGCGGTGGCCTAGTGGTTAGAGTGTCTGCCTCAGATGCAGGAGGTCGCAGGTTCGAACCCCAGCTGAGTCAATCCAAGACTTTTAAAAAATTGGTACTAATGGCTGCCTCACTAGGTGCTCAACATGAAGAGGTTAGTGTTAGGACTGGTCGGCCTGGTGTCAGGATAATGTGACTGGGTGGGACATCATGCAAAATGACTGCAGCATGATGACCCAGTGCTAGACATCACTATAAACTGTTACACTGTAGACATCATAGCAATATGACTAGAAAATTGCTAAAGCTACGTTAAAAATCTAAATTACACTCACACACACTCATTTTGTCAAAAACTGTGTAATTAACATAAAGCACTGTAAATGTTGTATTACAGTCCATTACTAAGCTATACCAGGATGGGCTGGATTAGAGTGCTTTATATTCAGCTCATTCTGCCTTGTCCATGTTTGTGACTTGTAAGAATGGATCTCTGACAGGTCCACACTTTCTTGTGAAACATTTTATGAAAGGAGTCTTTCATTATAGGCCTGCTCTTCCTTAATACAGTTCACTTGGGATGTAAATAATGTTTTAACATACAGTATTTGGTGTCCTTATCCCAGAATAGTTTTTTTCTGTTAAGGAATTGACTTTAATATTAGTCATAATACATTTCTACACATCTAGCCAGTATCTCCCAGTATTACATAATGCATTTCTACACATTTTGGCAGTATCTCCCAATATTACACAATGCATTTCTACATATCTTGGCAGTATCTCCCACATAATGCATTTCTATACCTCTAGGAGTATCTCCCAATATTACATAATGCATTTCTACACATCTTGGCAGTATCTCCCACATAATGCATTTCTATACCTCTAGTCGGTATCTCCCAATACTACATAAAGCATTTCTACACATCTTGGCAGTATCTCCCACATAATGCATTTCTATACCCCTAGACAGTATCTCCCAATATTACATAATGCATTTCTACACATCTTAGCAGTGTCTCCCACATAATGCATTTCTACACATCTTGGCAGTATCTCCCACTACTACATAATGCATTTCTGCACATTTTGGCGGTATCTCCCACATAATGCATTTCTATACCTCTAGGCAGTATCTCCCAATATTACATAATGCATTTCTACACATCTTAGCGGTATCTCCCACATAATGCATTTCTATACCTCTAGGCGGTATCTCCCAATACTACATAATGCATTTCTATACCTCTAGGCAGTATTTCCCAATATTACATAATACATTTCTACACATCTTAGCGGTATCTCCCACATAATGCATTTCTATACCTCTAGGCGGTATCTCCTAATACTACATAATGCATTTCTACACCTCTAGGTAGTATTTCCCAATATTACATAATGCATTTCTACATATCTAGATAGTTGGCAGAAAAAAAAGGTTCACAAAGCATGTGAAGAAAAGATTGTTAAGCAGAAGTTGTTGTAGATAATAGTAGTGATAGAATAACTGGATTATTGTCAAGAAAATAAAGTATGAGTGCAATTCTTAGGGTAAGGTATAATGCATGTGGCTTGCTGCCAGATTGAATTTACCCACATCTGGCAATTGAAATTTTACCATGCAGTGAGCTCCATATTTGATTCTGTTAAGGAAGAAAGCAAATTATAGTAATCTGTATAAGTCTGGACCTGTCTGTTGTCCAAATTATCATAACTGCAGGATCTTGAATGGAATTTGCCAGCCCTAATAGTTTCATTAAACATCTCACTACATATTGTCAGGCCTCAGATTCACTGATAAAAAACCTTAATGTTCATTTTCTTCTGATAGTTTATATTAACAAAATCCTTAGCCATATCAACTTTTATGGTAATTAGACTGACAGTAGTGTTACTGCCAACTAACATTTGTCTCCATGTCCACATTTTTCAAGATCTGTACTGTTAACTGAGGAAGATTATACATTTTAGACTGGTACTATTAATGAGACTGTAAACCAGACTAGACACATGTAAAGATTGCAATTTAATATAGACATGGGCAGTCTCACAGTTGAAAAGGGATTAAGAAATCAAATGCATCAGCTAGCATAAAACATGATGTCTGTATACTTGTAATTAGAAAGTGTTGGTATAATTCTCTGGTTGCTGTATTATGATTCTTATATTTTCTGAATTTTTTAGTCCCAGAATGTGACCATTTTAGTCCCAACTTGGATTGCTTACCGGTGTAAAATGGTTGACAATATATGAAAGAATCAATTTTCTCAAGGCAGTTTCTTGTATATAAATGTCTATGTGGAGTTTTACAAGTCGAGTATCTTCCAGATTTAACCAGGCCTTAGTTAGTACTTTACCAGTTGAGATGAATCTCACATGGAAACCATCAGGATTTAACCAGGCCTTAGTCAGTACTTTACCAGTTGAGATGAATCTCACATGGAAACCTTAAGGATTTAACCAGGCCTTAGTCAGTACTTCACCAGTTGAGATGAATCTCACATGGAAACCATTAGGATTTAACCAGGCCTTAGTTAGTACTTTACCTGTTGAGGTGAATCTCACATGGAAACCTTCAGGATTTAACCAGGCCTTAGTCAGTACTTTACCAGCTGAGATGAATCTCACATAGAAACTTTCAGGATTTAACCAGGCCTAGTCAGTACTTTTCCAGTTGAGATAATAATAATAATAATAATAATAATAATAATAATAATAATAATGCTTTATTTATAGAGGGTGACTCATTAGTCAAAAAGGACTATTCTCCCTTGAGGCCCTCTTAAGGAGAGTATAACAATGCACATTATATGAAGATAGCAATAATTACTGTTTATTTTAACATGTTTATAATTAAAATACTAAATTCCATTATCTGTTAGAAACACATACATGCTCATGATATCTCTTCTTCAATACTCTAATATTTTCAGCAGATTTTACATGTAGTGGAAGCTTGTTCCACAGAACTGTACCAGAGTATTGGAAGCTCTTTTTAATTTGCTCTGTTCTTGGTTTTGGTGCTAGAAGGTTTCCGTGTAATATTGATCTCAACTGGTATTGTGTTGAAAAAGGCCTGAATAAGTCCTGAAGATACCCTGGTGCAGTTCCATGTAGACATTTATATAAAAGAAGTGCCTTGTGAAAATCTATCCTGTCATATATTGTGCACCATTTGAGTTCTGTAAACAATACTTTTGAGGGATAATCAATAGATGCATCTAAAATTATGCGTGCTGCTCGTTTCTGAAGTTTATAAACCCTGTCAAGCTCAAATTTAGCACAGTTTCCCCATACATTTGAACAATAATCCATTGTTGGAAGAATATAATGCTTGTAGTATAGATTGCGCATTTCCGTAGGTAAATATTTCTTGATTCTGCTGAGTAGGGCAATTTTGGATGACAGTGTTTTACAAAGCTTATCAATATGGTCATTCCATAATAAATTATTATTTATGGACACACGTACAAGCTTTCCATGTTTGACATTTTCTAACGGATGATTTTATTTATTGCAAGAGATAGTTCTGGGTTCCCTGACTTGTGTAGCTTTTGTGATGTCCCCAAAATCATACATTTTGTTTTACCTTCATTAATTACCATCCTATTTTGTTGTGCCCAGTTTTGGACTCTAATAAGGTCTGAGTTTAATCTCATTTCGATAACTTCAGTATCAGAACTAGATGTATACATGGTTGCATCATCTGCAAACAAATCTGTATTTGTGGATTCATTATTTAATGGTAGATCATTGATATAGATAAGGAAGAGGATAGGGCCTAAAACTGAGCCTTGAGGGACCCCTGAATGAATAGTGTGAGTTTGAGAGCTAATATTGCCAATGCTCACTCGTTAAGACCTTTGGTTTAGATATGATCTAAACCAGTTTAAAGAAGGATTGTCGAACCTGTAACATTTCAACTTTTGCAGCAGAATTTCATGATCAACAAGATCAAAGGCTTTCTTGAAGTCAAGGAAAACAATCCCAGTCATATGATGAATCTCACATGGAAACCTTCAGGATTTAACCAGGCCTTACTCAGTACTTTACCTGTTGAGATGAATCTCACATGGATACCTTCATCCACCAAAACCAAGAATAGATCAGTTTAAGAAAAGCTTTCAGTACTCTTGTTCAGTTCTGTGGAAGAGGTTTCCACTACATGCAAAATCTACAGAAAATATTACAAGATTTAAGAAGAGATATCATGAGCATGTATGTGTTACTAATAGGTTATACAAGAGTTTAGTATTATTAGTACTACAGACATGTTAAAATAAATAGTAATTCCTATTATATTTTCTATGATGCACTTTGTTATACTTTTCTTAAGAGGACCTCAAAGGAGAATAATGTGTATGTTGTTGTAGCAGCACAGGGATAAATATATATCTAATGACTATAACATGTAACTTTGGTAAAGGGTTAATTCTTCATATTTAATCTTTTTACCTTTTGTTATGAATTCTCTTCAGTCAAAAAGAATGCTAATTATCAGTTTGAAAGGTGGAAATAGTAAAAAAGAAATCAAAACATGAAGAGAGGTTTGTATTGATCAGAATAATGTTTCCTGTTCATCATTTTGTAAAGATCTGGATTGCAGATTTAAATTATATCTTTTCCTACTATTTGGTTCCCAACAGAAGTTGTGACACGTGTAACTGAAATTGTGATGTAGCTTTGTCCTCTTACATCTGTTTACAGAACAGACTCCTCCGAATGAGATTTTAGAAGAACCCGTTCCAGATCCAAAGCACAAAAAAAGAAAGGCGAAGGCAGCAGGAACCCGTAGAAACAAGTTCAATGCATGTACTCAGTCTTGATGTGACCTCAGGGCAGATAGATTTATGGTGCAAACAAAAGTGATATTGAATAGGGCCGGCACCAGCAGTTTATCCTCCATCCAGAACTTTGCAAATTGTGTAATACTAATACAGATTTTCAAAAATATTGAACTTGAAGAGGCTGCAAGTTGTAAAAAAAATACTTGTCCATCATATTCTTTGCTCTGCTTAACTCCCACCCAACAGCTTAGACAAGATCTGCTGTTACATACTGTGTTTAGTCTCTATCAGACAGCTTGGCAAACCCAATGTGACCATTATGTATCAGTGTAACCATTACTTTAATAGTATGCATGCAAAAGCAGGTAAACCCAATATGTCCATTATGTATCAGTGTTGCTATTATTTTAATAGTATGCATGCAAAAACGTTTTTTTTTGTTACATTATAATGTTTTTGCATAAGAAATTATTCTTCATATATGAGAAGAATACCAAAGGGGAGTAAATCTTGCTGATTAAATTCCTTATAAAAACCAATACTGTGGAAGGGCATATGCATATTATATATAATATGCTGGCAAATCAGAATCTGTATGGTTTGTTCTGTTTATTATTTGCAATGGTGCAGGGACTTTGAACATTGTGTGACATAAATCTGGTCTCAACATTTTAATAGGAGTATTACTCTATCTGCTGTGATTCCATTGCTGTGTCTTTTCCATATGCTGTTCTCCTGATTCCATTGCTGTATATTTTCCAGGTGCTTGTCCCTAGTGCAAGGAAATGATTCCATCCAATTAGTAATTGGAGGTATAAAATAAAATCATACATAATCCTAGTCTGACAACTTGGTCAACTTCAGAGATTCGGATTATCTTTTTCATGGACTGCAGTTCATATGTCTCTTGGGTGATCACCATTATCGTCATCTAAGTCATCTTTGGTATTGCTGCGGTCAATCATATCCATTTTGTGTTGTATTTATTATTTTCTCCCCAGACCTTGCATAGTGTATCTGTGTCCCTTTCATTGAATTTGAGGTTTTGAGGACCATGTTAGCAGGGCAGTGCTTTTTCATATTAGTAACCATTGTTAGGTAAGAATTACCAATCCAATTCTTGTTCTGTTTCATGCTTTATTTCTTGTGTTTCCTTTCAGAATTCAATAAGCACGCAATTTCAACAATGTATGAGTAAATGTGATCATAAGAATCGAGCTTGGGACTCAACACCCCTAGTGTGTTCTGCGTACACACGGACAGTTGTCCTATTTATTGCCTGATGAGATGTAGGACTTAGTGCCCATGCATGTAGAGACAAAAAAAAGAGACTGTCTTATTCCTCGTCATCACTTGAAGACACTTTCATTTCCCAGGAGGAGTCTATGGCATTTCCTCATTTAGAGAAATTGCTTCCTTCTGTAAGGGAGAGGTCTGTGGCTCTTTCTTTGCTAAGGAAGTTGCCCTCTTGCACAAGAAAGTTGAAAGCTTCTAAAATTAAGGGCATCTCTGTTGCCGGAGTCCAGTTCCATGAACAAATAATCCCCAGTAAGGTCTACTTCATGTAACCAGTTATTGCCCAGTGACCAGTTTTCTCAACTCAGGGGAAGCTCTGACTTTTTATCAGAATAGACCTGTTATAAATTGAGGGGATCTCCTTTGTCAGAGTTGGTTTCCCTAAATGTAGACTCCTCAATAAGGTCTAGATTGTGTATCTGGTCATTGTCTAGTTACTGGTCACTGGGAACCAGATCAATGGACATTGGGTAGTGTGTCAAGTGAGCACAATGTAATGTGTCTGACACTAAGCATGGTAATTTTAGTACCTATCTCACATTTTCTGTCTTTGGTCTCCACTTGCCATGTGTCTAACTGAGGTCTTTGGTCTTAGCACAGGGTTTTGACCACTAGTGTAGGGAAAGGGATTGATTCTATAATGCCCTCCCATGTTTCCTCTTTTCTTGAGGTTCCCATTCAGCCCCTAGCTTGGGGATTGCCACTACCCTGTAGTGAGTCAGTCATGTCACCATTTCATACCATGTTACCATGGTTGAGTTTGCAGTGGCTCCATGTATCTAAGCAACTGGGTACATCATAGACCATTATGAAGTGCAGGGGGCCAAAACTCATCTCCTGCATTGAGAGGAAATTGTCAGTTCTGTTCTCCAGGGAGAGAGGACCAGTGGGTTAGCCCAATCCCATCTGCACCCTTTCTCAAAGGAAGGAGATGAGATGGAATAGTCCTTTCTTGCTCCATGGGAAAAGACATGGCAGTACACTATCAATTTTAGTTGACACTGACGAGTTCCCAAAAGAACCAGTCACATCAGGCCCTTTTCCTCTGTTGGGGCCTCTATCTTCATCCCAACCAACAGGTCAGGTGATAGAGGAGGAGGAAGAGTTGACATTTGACCCCAGATCTGTGTCAGGACATCTTAGGATCTTGCGACATTAAGGTTCTCACCAGTTTGAAGAGGCTCTCTGGAGCACAACCTGAATCAGACTTTCTATTGCTCCTCAACTCAGAAATAGTGAAAAAGCGTCTTGAGTCCAAGAAGTGGCCAGATATCAGAAAAAGGGGTGGTCTGACCCTGATCTTCAAAGCTTCGACCTCTGGTTTCATCCCCTGTCTGCTGGGTAGATTTGCCCATTTCGTTCTTTAAGTCCCATGCCTTAGACTCATGTGCTTCCCAGGTGGGAATTTTAGCATGGACCTGGGTCTCTCTACCATTAAGTCATGAGGTTTTGGAAATAAAGGCTTGACATGTATACTAGTTACATTATCTACTTGTCCCCATTTGTTTGAACCTACTTAGCCAAGTATTCCTCTTTACCAGCCAAGTATTCCTCTTACCAGCCAAGTATTCCTCTTTACCAGCCAAGTATTCCTCTTACCATTCTGGGAGCACTCTACAGATATTATGAACTTCTGAGAGAGTGACAGGTGTAAGGTGAAGTTGTTTGAAAGTTGGCATACCTCTATGTTACTTTCATGCACTGTGGCTGAAATTTCTTTGGATATTGTACTTGTGGAAGTTGTACATGAACTGAGCACACAGCTAACCAAAATGGCTGCTCCCATGCATTGAACAGATCAGCTTGAATTAGTGTAAAGTACACTATCTTTAGCAGTCATTCAAATAGGGAAATAAATTTTGCCAGACGCGACAGCTTCGGAGAGTGTAATGAATGAATTACAAAATATACAAAAAGTGAAGGAAAAAAGTTATTGACTTGTTTTTTTTCTTCACAATTTACCTCTGAATTCCAGGAAGAGAAACTGGCAAAATGGATCCAACAGTTTTTAATAGGTACACATCTGAACTAAGGCCAAGTTGTATACTCTATAACTCAAATTACACCCATCAATCATACACCAAAATAAACGGAATGAAAAGTTCTTTTAACAATACCTAAGATAGACAAGGTCTTTTAAATAGCCAATATAACCAGTTAGGAAAACCTCGGAAACTATTTTTCTGCAAAAATAAGACCCTCTGCCAAATACAAAACTGTAGAGTGCCACCTCTAGTGGGTGCCAGATTGAGCCTTTTTGAGAGGCTTGGTCAGACCTCCTGGACAATGCATGGGTCCTTTCTAGAAGAAAGGTGGGTTACCAGCACTGCTTCTCGGACTGTCCACCATTTTCATGAACACCTGCTTGTTTCGACATGTCCAAGCTGATATATCAACAGGAGGTGGACACTCTTCTAAGGAATGGACAAGTAGATAGGGTGAGAAACATCCCAAGTCCATGATTTTATTCCCTGATCTTCCTAGTTTAAAAAAATAGGGAAGTTTTAACTTTTCCAACGTTCCCCTAATGTTTCCTCAGGAAGAGTGTTTTACGATGGAGACATCCGCCATGGTCAGGAATGCCATCTGGCTGCATGACTGAGCAGTCTCCATAGATCTCGATGATGCTTATCTTTAGATCCCCATCTTTGAAGCAAACAAGGCATTCCTGCAGTTTTGTCTGAGACAGATCTTCCAGATTTGGGCTTGTCCTTTTGGCCTAGCTTCCAATCCCAGAACCTTCGCCAAGATGTTGAGCATAATAGGCTCATTTTAGGCCCTTCAGGATCCCCATCCTCCATTACTTTGATAACTCATTGATGTAGAGCATTGTCAGACATGTCTTTCTGAAGGATACATCTCTTTGCTATGCGATACTACAGAACTCCTTTGCCCTGTTAAAAACTTTTTGTTTCTGTCTAAACCAGAAGAGAAAAGAATGAGCCATAATCTTCTTCCTTTCAGAGGTATCTGTGTTAATTCACTGATGACTGTCATTGAGTTGGATTCTTTGAACTATTAAATGAGGTTTTCAATCTGTCACCCTGAAAGAACTTTAATTTGTGAAATCAGACCTAATGAAGTCCGAGTTATTGCTGCATCTTGGACCGTTTATATATAGTCTTTGTTTGGATTATGTTATAAAAACTGTATTTTGGTGGTTTCATTGCAGTTTCTACTTGTTTTACCTTCAACCACTGTTGCAACACAGTGATGGCATTTATTCATTGGGCCCAATAATAGCAGTACAAGAAGTTGTCAAGCCATCTTTCAGTCTATTGTAGAGCACCCTACTGACCGGTGGTAAGTTCACCTTGACAGCTTATTTTAGGATATCAGCTTCTCTCTAAGCTGACAAATTTAGCAACAATTGCAGGTAATGTAATACTGCTGTGAAAATGTAATATTGTAGTTTTGTAGTGCTATTATTGCCTGATTTCTTCCTCCCATTCTACTCTGATGTTTTTTCAGTTTTAGTCCACATCAAAGAAGCATGCGATTTTGAATGTCTGACCAAGGCATCAAACTGTGATCATGTTGGTGTTTTATTCCAGACCTCTTCTTGCCACCATCTATACTCACTTATAAGAAAAAGTCCAACTGCAAACTGCACAGACCCAGATCTATGAGCACATTATGCGCAGGCAGATCCGAGTCTGTGGAGTAATCAGTAGAACAATCAATATAGACCCTTATCTGGAGGAGCATTATGGTACAGCTGATCAGGATCTTTCTTGTTTGCAGTTTGACTCAACTTACAAACGAATATGTACAGTAATTGGAGGATGGAATAATGTCCTTGGCCTGGTGACTGGCACCAGGGAAAGATACAGCAATGCCACGGGTGTTATGGAATTAAAATCAGTTTTTACTCCACATAAAATACATTGTGCTGTTGGATATGCATCATACATGTGTAAATACATTACCCCTGATACAAAATCAAAGGTATTCATTTACACAATGATTAACTAGGCTAAGCTAATGTTAAAACATACTTGACCATTATACTGCTCTCAATATTCTGTGCATGATTGCTTACCATGATTCACACTGATAATCAGATACATTCCCAACAGAAAGGATCCTGATGGGGATGATAACAATGATAGCAGAGCTGTTATACCTCACCATTCTTAATGTGCATATTGTTATCCAACAAGTAGTTGATATTTATTGATTATAAAATGACTCCCAATATGGGGATTGTAAGTTATTTAAGATGTTATGGCAATACCCCCAGGTGTCAGCATCCACACATATAAAAGCATATACACATGTACATCCTCACAGCATCTCATCGTTTGTTTCTTTCAATGTTCTAGGCAGCAGTGTGGAGTAGGATTCGTGACACCTACACCCAGAGGATGGGCAAATGGGGTAACTTTGTACATAATACAGTTTTGGTTATGTTTTTGCATTAAGCTCCTAACCAAATAGGTTTTTTGTACCCTGTAATATGTTCTGTTGCACCATGAATCATGAAACTTGTGAATGGATGCATATTGACAATTATCCATATTCCAGACTTAAATAAATGGTTAAAACTTGTTTTAAATTCATTTCTTGGATACTGATCATGCTCGAATTATTAAACTTGATGATTGTGTGCATCTTTCCTAGTACCTCACCCATACAAGGAAAGATGGTTACTGTGATCTGCATTTCATACTGTACTGTCTTGGGTGAAGTTGCTCTGCTTAACTCATGACCACATGGGTATTTTTTGTGTGATATGGGTATACAATACTATCTTGAATCATTAAAACATGGTACTTGGTGAGGGATGCATCTTGGTGAGTATACTACACCCTGATCACAAAAGTAGGCTACTGGCCTATATTTCACCTTCTACTTGCTTTAATTATGTGCATTTAGCTCATAACCATATGGATTTTCTATACTTCAGACCCAAGTGAATTTATTGAAATTGTGTGTTCATTTCTTGGGTGTTGAAATTCTATGTTTTAAGCTCATTTCTTAGGTTCTTTTCATGCTAGAGTCATGAAACATGAGACCTTGATGCATTTTTATAAGTAGGTCACTGTGACAGTCTGAGTTTTGCTGATGACCACATTGATGCTTACCTGCTGTATACATTCTAACCCACATTCTGACCAGTGCCTTTGACTAGGAATCAGTATCTTTATTCAGGTGTAAACTGTCCATATTAGTGACACTGTGCATTTTATATGTAAATGAGTAGGTAGCAGAACAGCATGCATTTCATGCAAGGCCTCAAGGGTAGTGGAGAATCTAGACTACTCCTGCATGAACTGTGGTTGTAGAAGTTGTCATACTGGTTGTAACTCAAAGGTTACTCAAAGCTTGTGACTTTCAACAGGTAAAATTTGGTTTCTACAGATAAACAATGGTAATAACCTCTAAAACAGATTGTATGAGCAGTGTTTTAAGAAAGAAAACAACCCAAAATTACATCTGGTTAGAAAACAATTTTTTTATGAATTCATTGCAGTGCTGATGCTTTGATATGATTCAAAAGCATGTTATTGTGTCCTTCATGCCTTGCCACAGGGGCCAGCATTTCAGTGGTCAAGTTAACTTTTTGTCCGAATTAATTTGTTGTATGATAATTAATGTTTACAATGGCTACCAGAGACAACTAAAAGCTTGGGTAGAGGTGACATTCTGGCTTTCTGCCATAATCAACATGCCATATTCATGTTTTGTCAAATTTTATTTGCAAATCTACATTTATGAAAAATGCAGGTTGGTCAAGTTAAGTGACTGTATTTCAGAGTTGTTTGTCGGCACCAAGCCCTTGGCAGCTTTTGATATATTAGACCACTGGTATGTACTGGAAGCAGTAGCAATGAAAATCCAAAGGTCAGTACTGACAAGATATTACCCAAAGAATGTTGATGCATATTATCAACAGCTTATCATTTATAAAATATACTTGATACTTATCATTTATTATTTAATAGATATTATAAATTGCAGTTCACAATATTGCTACTTTGCAGTTTCTGCTCACCTACATTAGAATGTTGAAGAAATTGTGCCATACCTTTGGAGTTGTATTTTTTATATAAACTTACATTCTGGTGGGCTCTGACCATCATACAGTGGGTCAATCTGAATTCATCTTGCACAGGCCAGTCTTGATGTAACTTTTTTTAGTGCTTAGGTCTTTACATAATAATAGTATATATTTTGACCATTGTTTTCCAAATTTGTGCTTACATTGTTTAAGCTTGAACATTGAGAATTCAAGTTTTAATTTTAATTTTTAATTTTAATTGATCAATTATTGACAGCAGCATCATTTAATATTTTTTTTGTTGTTTGAATTTGTTTAAAGACAACTGGATTCATTAATAATCAGTGTAGTAGTTTCAAATGGCAAGAATAATGGTACCTGGTGCTGCATTAAAAAATGCATTTATATAAATGGCTTAATAAAAGACAAAGGAGTTTCTAGGGTTCTTTTCACATCAACACAGACAGTATGCATCCAGTTCACCCTCAAAGGTTCAAAACCCATGTAATCTTAAAACTGCCATTATGTTGTTTCATGTTTTGTTTTTTAAAAATGTTTTTGGGTTGCACATTGTTAATGTACCTGGATTTCTGGTCAAAAACATTCTTAGTCATTCTGTTGAACATTGTTTAGCTTTAAAACAAAAACAACTTTATTTTCTACTGAAAGCTCTTTTCTGTAACATTACAGAAAAAATATTGCAAATTACAACCAGCTAACTTGTCAAGTGAGTATTCAAGGGAGGTCACTTCTGCAGGTTATACCAATTTCTGGACACTTGGACACCAAAATTTTCATATGAACTTTTAAGGGTTAGTGGAATGCTTAGTCTGTGTTAACAGGGAAAAGAAGGGAAGACATTTATTGAGGTCTATAAAATGAAATCTCTATCCAGTTTTAAGATCTTTGCAGAAATAGTTTTATATGCAGCATTGGTTACAAATTATTGTCATTTAGAAACAACTATAGTAGTTGGTTTTGTAAAGAAGTTCCATCTTGTTTAGGGATAATGTAACATCATCAAGAAATTTTCCATTCTGTTGGTTGATATTATTCTTTCCTGGTATTATCATTGTAAAAAACAAAATCCTCATAAATTCCATATAAAATAGACTTTTATGGGTGAAAAAAGGACAAATTGTAAAATCCTCACTTTCTTTTTTTATGGAGTTGTGTTCATTCATTTTGATATTAATGTGGATATATCCAAGAGACCTATCATTTCATAGGCTTTAATTACATCTTATCCTTCATTAGAAATTCATCAGAGGGTATTTCCAAGAAAAATATTTTAGTAAAGATTCTCTTTTTTTCCTGTATGTACCAGTATTATTGCAAATATGTTTCGTCCTGGTTAAAGGTATATGTAGGTTCTCTGTACTATAACCCATCATATTTTAATATGACCTAGATATTACTAGCATAGAGTGATGATAATATAAACATTTGTTAACCTTAGATCTGCATTGTATGCATTTTCAGAGCATTCATATGCATGGACAAAGCTCATGCTCATATCATTCCTAGTTAAATATTCGTAAATTTTGTGCCTGTATATACAGATGTTAACAGTTTGGTACATAACATGGTGTACTGGAATATGGAATTTTTGATCAGGTCTGTTATTGTGGTTCATATATGAGAGACAGAATTATTTTGTTATAACATTAGTGTGTTGAGTAGATAACATTTTGTTTACAAATTGATTGCAAAGTACTGGAAACTTTTTATTTGATAGAATTCATTATGAAATTTAATGAAAAGTGCTCTGATCTGATATAAATTAAATAGATAGATAATATTTTTTGTATGTTTTGTTCATTTAGTATTTATGTGTATGTTGTATTCAGTCAGTAATCCTTGAAGTTGATGTTATTGCCACTTATTATTTGTAAACACAGTTTATCTGTTGTGACAGATTTGCACTGTTTAGTGGTTCATTACTATTGGTATAGTATTTGCAGTTTTGCATAAGTATTTTGGGAGTTGAAGTAGTTCAGTGGTTAGTGTGCTAAACTTGTGACCAAAAGGGAGAAGATTCGAATCCTACCATTGGATCAGCCTGAGTCAACTACCATGTGTGTCCTTGGGCAAGGTACATTACTCCATTTGCCTTTGCACTAAATAACCTACTTGTGTTGCAGTGCCATAAAATACTTAAAGAACATTGCCTAAGAATGTATGACATTTGAAATAAATATGCAAAGAATGGAAATTTCTGTGTTCTTAAATAAGATCTAGTTCATGATAGGCATGAATGTTATCAGGTGTTTTCAGAAATGTATAAATTATTCTGTAACCATTGGATAATACTTGAATAATGGTTTTAAGAAGGAGTTACTGAGATAATAAACACAGAATTCCGGAAAAACATTCTACAGTATTTGAAAAGGAGTTATGAAAAGAAACCTGAAACTGTGAATTTAGGTAACCCGTAGTATCAAGGGAGAATGTTAGAAAGTTTTTATGCTTCATCAGATAATACTGGTAGGGCACATCCTTTTCCATTCATCCATCACACCCTGATTGGGCTGTGCTTTTGGGTTACTTTTCCATTCATCCATCACACCTTGATTGGGCTTTGCCACTGGGTTACTTTTTCATTCATCCATCACACCTTGATTGGGCTTTGCCACTGGGTTACTTTTTCATTCATCCATCACACCTTGATTGGGCTTTGCCACTGGGTTACTTTTTCATTCATCCATCACACCTTGATTGGGCTTTGCTACTGGGTTACATTTTCATTCATCCATCACACCTTGATTGGGTTTTGCTACTGGGTCACTTTTCCATTCATCCATCACACCTTGATTGGGCTTTTCAGGCACTGATGGCATCCATGCCCGAAGAACACCTAGTTTCTTCTGATCTTTCTAAGTTGTGATGATTCATCTTTTTGGTCATTACTCAATTTGTTAGTACATACATACACAAAAGAATATACTATTTTCAAAATTTAAAGAAAAAAATGTACAGAATGCAAAAATGTACTTATCAATCCAAAAAAGTTCTCAGCTTTCAATATATCATAACAGATTAAGATTGCCAATTTGGCATAGCAAATGCACTATAAGTACATTTATTAATTACAAGGCTGCTGAAAGTTCAATTGCATAATTTGGAGTATTTATAAACAATAGAATATCAAGTTTGGAAAGTAACAGTTCCATAAATCAAATCAATTTTCCTCAAGGAAAAAAAATGAAAGCTGAAATCATCATGTTGTATGTAGCATTTGTCTCCAAGTTCATAGGTAAACTTTATCCACTGGAATACCATATTTACTTGCTTATAAATTGGACCCAGCACCAGACAATATAGACCCTGACATGTAGTCACATAATGTGCCAGTGGTCTGTGTTGTTTGTTGCACTGATAACTCCTAACAAGCACATAGATCCAGATTTTCCAGTGCATTATGTGAATGGCAGATCTGGGTCTGTGCAGTTGGAAGTGAGCATAACTGGTAGGAATGCATATCTAATAATTTTGTTTAAACTGTTGGCATAGGGATGCTGTGTAGTCATGAAACAGCAAGATTTATTGTCTCAATGTCTTTGTATTAGAAACTGAAACTATGATACTACTGTGTTTGTTACAAGGTTTATCATTTCATAAATTATGTCTTTGTATTAGAAACTGAAACTATGATACTACTGTATACATTGTAGACAAAATAATGCAGGAGTGTGTAAACCAGAAGAAAGGCAAAACTTGTGATAATATTCTATTGTAAGACTGTTAATTATTTGATTTTCATTTAAATAATCTGCCAAAATGGCAGAATGGAAACAAAATAAAATGTTCTCTTTTAACAAGGGATATGTCAGCAATGTATTTATTTTTATTTATTTTTTTTTGTTGTTTTCCTTATAAATTTTATACAGATTTAATCCCAGTCAGTAAAGAGTCTGGAAACAATGAAACGTACATTCATCAGTGATATATGTTTGGTTCTCGAGAAAGTTGTAAAAGTTCGATTAAATAATGTCTTGTTTTGAAACATGTTCATAAAAAACTTTTGCATACAAAATAATGATCGTCATAAAAGTTTCATTTGCATCATAAAATTTTCATTTGGAGGAAATATATTACTAATAATTCAATATCAGATGACATGTTTTGCTTTGGAATTGGACTAAAATCGGCTATACTCTTCTATACAGATGTCATATTTTGCTTTGTTTCAATTTGGGAGGTAACCGTCGAGATTGGTTTCACTGTATTTAATGACCATCATTTCATTTAATATAAGCACTTATAGGAAAAGAATCACTGATGGAAACATAACATAAAACCATGTGTATATCCCAGGCCTTCAAAGTTTTGGGACATATGAATGTGAAGGTATGTCCTAGGACTTCAAAATTTGTCACCTATATGAAAGTTTATCCTAGGCCTTTAGAATCTGTCACATGAATATGAAGACATATCCCAGGCCTTCAGAGTCTGTCACATGAAGACATATCCCAGGCCTTCAGAGTCTGTCACATGAATATGAAGACATATCCCAGGCCTTCAGAGTCTGTCACATGAAGACATATCCCAGGCCTTCAGAGTCTGTCACATGAATATGAAGACATATCCCAGGCCTTCAGTCTGTCACATGAATATAACAGTATATCCCAGGCTTTCAAAATTTGTCACATATGGCTATGAAGGTATGTCCCAGGATTCCAAAATTTGTCATGTACAATATATGAAAGTATATTTGAGACCTTCAGAGTTTTTCAAAGGAATATGAAGATATATCTCAGGCCTTCAGAGTTTGTTATATATGAATATGAAAGTATATCCCAGACCTTCAGAATCTTTAAAATGAATACACAAGTATATGCCAGACCTTCAGAATTTGTCATACGCCAGACGTGTCAAACAGGACAGATTTTTGACCATGTATAAAAGTCCATATCAAACATTTTGAGTTTCTTAAGAAAAGCTCATATTCTGACTTGAAAAATAGTTATTTTAACTGAAATTCCTTCATAGGTAATGAGGTTATCCAGTCCTTTAGACGTACAAGGGGTAATTAAAAAGTTTGGATTTTTTGTTATGACTTCTTTGTTTCATTGAACCTATCAATAAATTTAATGTCAATCGATAGACAAAGCAATGTTCTATAAAAATGAACTGCAGCTACACATAAGTACACCAAACACCTGCAGATATATACATGTGACCTAACAGGTAGTGACAGTGATATTAAAATGGAGGAGATATAATTCTGCTACTGATAAAAAGCTTACTGTGAAATCGGGGTGCTGTATATGTGCTCTCTAATATCAAGGCCAACTTGAATAAAGAATACAAATGTAATTCTCTTTCCAAAGCATTTTAAGTGGTTTCATCAATTAAGATGGTCATGGATCCATGGATGATGATTCATGTTCTGGAAGACTGTTGTCTGCGATTGGTGAAGGAAGTGGCTGCTGCAAATTACTGAACTGATGAAGATACTTGATAAACAGTGGAAGATATTTATATTATCACTGACATTAATTTGTCAGCTATTTTTAATGTATTGAAAAATAATTTCAAGCACAGACAAGTTCATGTAAGATAGGTCCCACTTTGTTGACAACCAATGAGAAGCAGACTCAGGGTGGGTGGGGTGGAGGGTGGGTTTAAATCACCAAACAGCTTTTCATATAATAAGAAAAGTGTGACCCGAGATGTTTGAATGATATTTCACAAGTGATAAATCATGGATTTACATTTTTTAGCTCAACATGAGAAAAGTTAAAGAGTTTAATATACATACATGTTTCTTTCAATGCCCAGCCATCAAGTACATGTTCATCAACGCTAGTGTCACTAGACACTTTAGTGCCTCCAATTTGCTGTCAAAAGTTGTGGAATACTACCAAACCACCCATTCATGCACTGGTACCCAAGAAATCCATTTACTCCATGCCAACACAATGATGCATAAATCTGCCATTTTTTAGACTTCCTAAAGGAGCACAGCAAACTTTGCCACATCCTCTATACAGCCCTGTTTAGCTGTAAGTGTTTAGCCCAAATTCCATAGCTATATATAATGACTTCAAAATGTGCCTGAAGGACAAAATGTGCAGATATTCAAAACAGTTTTATTCAGCACATGTTGGGCCATAATCAGAGCCGTTTTAAGAAGTTTGGGGGCCCTAGGCACAAACTCGAACCTTAAAAGTAACCAGAATTGCGCCTCAATCTCTCAGTCTCAGATATAGAGTATTGCATTGCATTTCCATGTGCACGTGTCATTTTGTTAAATTTATTAATATAGTACTAAACTGCTAACACAACCGACACAGAAATTTTGTTTTTGGGCCACCGTGGGGCCCCCTGCTGCGCGGGGCCCTAGGCACGTGCCTATGCCTTAAAACGGCACTGGCCATAATGGTGAAAAGTATGTCTGGTGGAGGAAGAATCCTAGAAGAACCAGTTACCCATTGGAAGCTTTCTCAAATACCCATGCTGGCCGAGTGGAGGCTAAAAAAATCACAAAAGACAGGTGAGATGTGTGATAGTACTGTAAAGACAAGCATCTTAGACCATACAGCCATCAGGGGTCATAGCCACATCAACACTGATTGGGGCATACAGTAACAACATCTAAATAAACAAGTTTATCTTCATTGAAGGGCAGAAGATTATTTCTACCCCATCTGAGTCAATTATGATTTCAAGTCAATCGGGACTGGTCAGACCTCTGTTCATGTCAACTTCAAGTCCAACTTGGCATGGAATTTTGTTAGCCTCACTCATTTATCCACAACATGGATTATCAAACTCGTGGAGTCGATTTCCCATGGAGTGAATTTCTGCAACTCCTCAGTGTGCTCAGTGAGGCAACATATTTGATTTTTCTTGGCTGACTATTCATGCATCCTTTGATGATGTCCCTGTGGGCCCAGTGACACCCTTTTCCAATTGACTTGGCCAGCAAATCACGTTCTCAGATGGCACCTTTACCTGCATCAATGGCGCAACTAACGATGGGTCACAGCAAGAACTCCTTTGGAGAATCCTAAACTGAAACTTATAATTGGTGTGGTTCACAAGTTTCTATGTTTGGGGAGTGCAACTTGGTGGTGGCTTACCTACTCTAAAGGTGGTGGGGGGCAGACCAATTCACATGACCTATGCATGCTAGTTTGGGGCTCTGCACCTCTGCACACAAAGGAATATACCAGTCCAAGTCATAAATATATCCACATGGTCAATGTTCTCACTGATTTATTGTCTAGAAGGAGCCAGACACATCACTCACATGGAATGGACCATACACCCTTGGTAGATCTGAGCACTCTGGAAGCATACAGTATAGATCTCTTTGCAATAAGATGGAATCACAAACTGTCCACTTCAGTGTGGATGCACACTATCATGGGACAAATCTTTGCTGAATGATATTATCTCGGAAACATCTCAGTAAGACCCAAGTTGCTAAATAAACCATGGTTGCAGGTTGTTCATTTGTGCACTGAAAGGCTACATCTTTACACACAACTCAAAATAGCCCTGCAGAAAAAAAGAATTTAAGCCTTTGGTTGTGCACAGAAGCTCACAAGCTAGAATGCCATCCACTTTGAATGTGTATGAGGGAAAATGGCTGGTTTACAGGGACAGGTGCAATGACAATAATATCATTGTGTTGAGTACTTCAATCCTGGAATTATCAAATTTTTCTCTTGGAAATCTTGAGCAAAATTTAGCCCCAATAACTATCAAGGGGGCTACCGATCCATGATGTCAGACACTATCAGGCATCCTAGTACAACTTACATTTGTCATCAAAAGGATTTATCAGACCTATTAGCTAATTTTGACCTGAACAGACCAAAGTTTCTCACCATTTTCTAAATGGAATTTGTAGTGGAATCTTACATGGCTCAATTCAGATCAGGCTGAACCTTTAGCCAGAACCTTGTTTAAGCTGCTGTCAAACAAACGCTTTTTTTTCCTGATAGCACTAGCTTTAGCATGCAGGGTAAACAAGCTGCATGCCCTTTCAGTAGACCCAACATAACTTCACATCAGATCCAATGGTTTCATTGTCCTAATGATGCAACCAGGTTTTGTAGCAAACACTGGATTTGTCCACAGGCAATCACAAAAGTAGTCACTGGCCCCTCTTCTTCATCGATAAGTCATGAGAGGTGATGATGTAGGACACAATCTGTACCCTCAAATACATACTACCTGAAGCTGACATGGAAATGCTGTGGGACCCGACAATGCTTCTTTTGTCTGGTAAAGCCCAGAAAGGATATAACAACTTAAGTCCACCCATCAAGGCTTAAGTGGGTAATGTGTTCAGCATACTCTGAGATTTCAAAAGAGCAGATATGCCTCATGAACATCTCCGCTATGAAATCTCAACAAGTCTCGTGCGTTCAGCTGGCAGACAGTCAACCTTCTCTTGCTTTTATCTATATGTTCTAGCTTTACAAAAACAAGATGTCCAGTAGCTGCAGCCCAGACAGTCACCAGACCAGTTTAAGTTGACACAACCTTATCAAAGGTGTAGAACAATGCAATTGCTGGATTCACCCTAATTTTGGCATTTGGTAAGAAAAGTTTGTAAGTTCTGTTTCTCTTAGCAAGGCAGATGGTTGTGACTGCTTACATGCTTACATGACCCTCAGTTGTGCTGGTCTTCTTTTAGAGTTGGTTTATCCTTAAACAGGGAACAGTGTTTTTTTCTTCCCCTGAAGGAGACTACTGTATGACACTCACTGTTGCCTCCTCATATCTAATAACTGTGATCATAGAATATATTCAAAGGAGAAAGCAAATTTATCAGTAAATTTTAATTCACTGATAATTACATTACTATTAAACCATCCTACACCTCTCTACAAATGTGAACATCTTGTTGATGTATAACCTGAGTGAATAACTGTATCCATTTGAGGTGGTAATGGGAAGTAATTGCTACTTTTTTTTTTTCCTTTAACTAAATGTTATATAGATAGGAAATACACAATTTTTCGTCTTTTTGAGATTGCTGAATTCAGGAGGTAGCACGGCTTCTTATTGTTCATGTGATAGAACGCGTATTCTCAGAGAAACAATTTACACAAAAATTTGCTTTGTAATGTGCATGACCAGAATTATCTGGCAGTTTTGATCTTTCATTACATTCATTATTACTCATAACACGAGAAACAGGGATAGCAGCTGACTTAGTATGGATGACATGTATATGCATACCCCGTCACATGGCATAATATGGATGACATGTATATGCATACCACCTGACACATGGCTTAGTATGGATGACATCTATATACATACAACCAGACATATGATATAGTATGGATGACGTGTATATACATACAACCAGACATAAGATATAGTATGTATTACATGTATATACATACAACCTGACATATGGCTAAGTTTGGATGACATGTATATGCATACCACCTTACACATGGTTATGTACAGATGGCGTATGTACATACCACCTGAACTATGGCTTAGTATGGATGACATGTATATGCATACCACCTGACATATTTCCAATGTGACTAGGGCAAAATAATCATTCTAATGAAAGGTCACCATGAGATCATCATTGTCCAACAACAAGTTTATGACATGACGTATCATAGGAATCAAATCAAGAATGAAGGTTAGGCATACTTGAATGCGGACAGTAACTTGCATCCACTTCCTTCGCTTTGGTTCCTGGTGCTCACATGTAGAACATATATGTCTGACCTATGCATACTTCCTACCTAGTTTCCACTGACTAGAGAACATTCTTGCCAAGTTTTATTTTCATGTAAACTCAATTATGAAGCTTTTTGATCATGTACCACCAGCAAAAAATGGGAATTTTTGGACCACATGGTTTAGCTCAAAATTCTTATGCCATATTTTTCAGATTTAAATATTTTTTTACCATCTTTTATTTACATACCTTTTAAGAATTTGTGCACACTTTTATTTTGCTGAATGACAAATTCACATTTATTTCGCAATTTTTACCTCAACATTCATTGAACTTACCATTTAATCACCACTATATCTCCAGGATTCTGCTGTTGTACCATTAAATCCTATACATGTATACCATTTTTTCTTGCATACTCTTATAAATGCTACAAATAATATACAACTTGTGAGATGTTAATGCGAGTTTGATTTTTCTTTGGTTCCAAATACAATGCTCTAGTATGTCTTGGTAACACCTGCAGTATCAAAGATAAAGGTAGCATATAAAACTCCTTAAAACATGGTGAAAATCTGTTATATAAACTGCTTTCCCTCAAAAAGACCAAGATTTTTCTTGGTACATCATACAGTTTCTTTGTAAAGTTCACATCAAATTAATTCTGTATGCTGACACACTTGACAAGAATGTGTTCCAGTGTCAGTGGACATTAACAATGGTATGCACTCTGGCTGGGGTTCACCCTGACCTTAACATGGAATGCACTCTGGTCTAGGTTCACCCTGACATTAACATGGTATGCACTCTGGTCGAGGTTCACCCTGCATTAACATAGTATGCGCTCTGGTTGAGGTTCACCCTGATATTAACATGGTATGCACTCTGGTCAAGGTTAACCCTTCAGGTGATATGCATCAGTCAAGTTTGTGTGTCCAATACATGATTGGCACATTACGTCCTCATCTCTGCAAATTACACTTTACGAGGGAAGTCTGTGGAGTTTACATTCCACCTACTTTTTCAAGTATGAAGTACATGCTGACTTATATAATAACAGAAGTCAACATATGGAATCTTTCAATTGGAAAATGCTGACTGCAGAGCAACTTTCACTGCTTTATACCAATGCAAGTGGCAGCCAACGGCCTACAGTGTGACTAGGCAGCCAACACAACAGAACAAGTTTTCCTGATTGTATGAGCAAATCAATTTTCTGTAATGGGTTCTCATATTTAAGGCTTTTAATGTGGAAAGGAATCCAAAATGATTGTGTGTGTGTGTGTGGGATTTGGATTTTTGATGTAGCTTTAAAAAATTTTCAGACATATCACCATGATGTCTGCAGTGTGGTGGTTTATAGTGATGTCTAGCACTGGGACATCATGCCACAGACATGTTGCATCATGTCCCACCCAGTCACTTTATCCTGACACCAGGCCAACAACTCCTAACAGTAACCTCTTAATGCTGAGTGCCTAGCGAGGCAGCTGTTAGTACCATTTTTATAAGTCTTGGTATGGCATGGTTGGGGTTCAAACCTGTGATCTCCATCTTCCAAGGCGGCCGCTTTAACCACAAAGCCACAGGAGCGGTTAAAATGATGATTAAATGCTCTTTGAGAGATTTCAATGGAGTTCAAAACTTTGAGTATCACTGTCATTTCTTTTGAAATAAATTGCAGTATTATCTGGTAACCAGCTTGAGATGATGCAACTGGATGTTGCTATGAAACTCCAACCATGTCTCCATATTTCAAACTGTCTGCATACAGGGAAATATGGCCACGATAAGAGGCTCGGATTTCGTTACTCTAAAAACTGTGGAGGAATTCTTGAAATGACAAAGATTCCATATTACTTTTATAGCTATTTATAAAAAAGGTGGGTTTTCTTTAACACAAAATTTTTCACCATTTCAAACTTTGATTTTTGCTGTTTCTAAGTGAAGATAAATTTGTATGCCAAAATGTGGAATGAAGTTTGTTTTTGAGTGTACAAGGTTTGGTATTTCAGCCTAAAGACTATGTCAAAAATGTGGAATGAAGTTTGTTTTTGAGTGTACAAGATTTGGTATTTGGGCCTAAATACTAGGTTATGTGCAGGATTAGATGGATTAGAAGAAAGTAAAGTGATGGTTTGTTTGCCTCAATATTGAGTCTTTCTGAAATTGAAAATTCTACATGAACCCAGACAATGTACAAATCCCTGATTACAAATTCTACTTGAAATTTTGTCCCCAAAGTGGTAATATACTAAGTGACTTGGATACAAGATTACCTCATTAATATGCCATTTATATTAATATGCCATTAATATTAATATTACATCATTTTCATAATCATACTTCTTAACAAGTCTTAACAAAATCAGATCAGAAATGTAGTGTCTGGAGTGTTGACAGGCTCATCCAATGAAATGCAAGATATGCCATTAATATTGATGGATCTAGCTCATTTATTTTCAACTCGGGTCTTGATCCTATTTAAGAAGTTTTATCAAAAACTTATAAACAAAGTAGTCTTTAGAAAGACAAATAACTCAGCTAATCAGATGCAAGATCACCTCATAAATATGTATCAATATTGCTCACAATAAAATTGATGCAACATCTTTATCATATTAGTTTTTTTTAAATCAAATTTGATTAAAACAGGGTCAGAAATACTATCTCTTGATTGGTCAGAAGCTCTGTCAATCACTTCAATCACACTGCGCTAGCTTATTTACTATGTTTCATTAAAATTGAATCCGAAACAGTTTGTATGGTAGTAACAAGCTCATCCAATAACATGCAAGGTCACCTGATTGAGATGAACAGATTCCACTATCATACTAGTGTGAGATCATAATCACATACACCTATTTTCCAAGTCTGACAAAATTAAATCATAAATATGACTTTAAGAGTGGTAACAAGATCAGCCAATCAGATGCAAGGTCACCTCACTGAGATGAACAGATCCCACTCATCGTACTAGTGTGAGATCTTAATCACATACACCTATATTCCAAGTTGAAAATATTCATAAATATGGCTTTCAGAATGGTAACAAGATCAGTATATCCAATGCAAGGTCACCTCATTAATAGGTGTGAATATCACTCATTGCTTAACTAATCCAAAATCTTGATGATATAAGCCCATATTTCAAATTTGATTAAAAACAGGATGCATGATTCATATGCATGAAATCCCACTCATCATCAAACTCCTTTGTAGTCCCAATCTGATGAAAACCATATCAGAAACATAACAACAGCAGTAACAAGGACAATAATATTGTAAGGGATGTATAGAGAGAAGCAGTCATGGGATGGAGGGGAGAAAAATAATGCCCTGTATGTGGAAAATATAAGAATAAAGGGATGTTGTACTATATCTTTTTTAGGCAAAATTTATTACATCTTTTAACTTTATTATCTCTACATTTAAACTATGATGTCATCAGCTTTAAGTCTATCACATGTATCACTAGCTTTCTCTTTGCTATTCTCCATCTTGGCAATTCGAGAACCAAACTGTATCGCTCGTTTAGGAAAGGCAGAAGTCTTCTCAAGTCCAAGCCTTATGGCAGCCAGTCGGAGAAGCAACTTCTCCCCAAGACCACGTGGAAAGGACAGATCAGCCTGAAAGAAAAAGAAAATGCAATAATGCTTCTGCTCATGTGAACTCTTTAAGTACCAGTGCTGTTTTATGACCCAGCTGCTGAAGTCATTACTGCAGCTGGTTTCGATGCCGACTACTGCTGCCAAATGAGAACTTTTTAGTAGATGATTTGGGCAAATTTTCTTAAATTATTTTCCTTATACCTCACTGATTTGATACACTAAACCCATGACTGTATATAACCTTTTGTCTGTGTGAATCTTTTATACCTCACTGATTTGATATACTAAACCCATGACTGTATATAACCTTTTGCCTGTGTGAATCTTTTATACCACTGACTTGATATACTAAACCCATGACTGTATATAACCTTTTGTCTGTGTGAATCTTTTATACCACTGGTTTGATATACTAAACCCATGACTGTATATAACCTTTTGTCTGTGTGAATCTTTTATACCACTGACTTGATATACTAAACCCATGACTGAATATAACCTTTTGCCTGTGTGAATCTTTTATACCACTGACTTGATATACTAAACCCATGACTGTATATAACCTTTTGTCTGTGTGAATCTTTTATACCTCACTGATTTGATATACTAAACCCATGACTGTATATAACCTTTTGTCTGTGTGAATCTTTTATACCACTGGTTTGATATACTAAACCCATGACTGTATATAACCTTTTGTCTGTGTGAATCTTTTATACCACTGACTTGATATACTAAACCCATGACTGTATATAACCTTTTGTCTGTGTGAATCTTTTATCCCACTGGTTTGATATACTAAACCCATGACTGTATATAACCTTTTGTCTGTGTGAATCTTTTATACCACTGACTTGATATACTAAACCCATGACTGAATATAACCTTTTGCCTGTGTGAATCTTTTATACCACTGACTTGATATACTAAACCCATGACTGTATATAACCTTTTGCCTGTGTGAATCTTTTATACCACTGACTTGATATACTAAACCCATGACTGTATATAACCTTTTGCCTGTGTGAATCTTTTATACCACTGACTTGATATACTAAACCCATGACTGTATATAACCTTTTGTCTGTGTGAATCTTTTATACCACTGACTTGATATACTAAACCCATGACTGTATATAACCTTTTGCCTGTGTGAATCTTTTATACCACTGACTTGATATACTAAACCCATGACTGTATATAACCTTTTGTCTGTGTGAATCTTTTATACCACTGATTTGATATACTAAACCCATGACTGTATATAACCTTTTGTCTGTGTGAATCTTTTATACCACTGACTTGATATACTAAACCCATGACTGTATATAACCTTTTGTCTGTGTGAATCTTTTACACCACTGACTTCCACAAGACTGATAAAAATCCATGAATTGAACACAGAACACATGTTTTTGTAACACTAAAATTTGTCACTATTTTATAAAAAGTTGTAAATTTGTACACGTAATTATTTACAAATGTTAATATAATTATTTACAAATGTTTCATTGGTCTTAATGTTCGAGTAGATCTGTAGTTACTTTGGTGATATTTGTAAAAGCAGTTATGTTTTACAAAAAGATGACCATCACACTGCTTGCACATAAGGGACACCATGCATTGTCTTGTTTCTATCAAACATTGTTGGCTTCTCCTTCATACACTTTGCTCCATTGTTCTCAGTTTCAGCCACAATTCTTTCATTTAATAATAATGAAAAATATTTAAAGAAGAAATCTCTCTTTTTCTCGTCTTACTCAAAAGTAAAGTAGGATCAATGCTTTCAGTGAACCAAGTGACCTGCAGAGCATATGGCTCTCTCATCCACACTGCACCATCTTCTTCATCCGATTTTATCTCAATTTCTGACAGTCTGGACAAAAATTAGGAGTCAAAATAACTGCCACAAGTTCTAAATCAATATTATTAATTTTGTCATCTGAAAACCCTGAAAATTACAATTCCAAATCACTAGCAAAAGCCAATGTTTCCAGTGTTAACAACCGGACATGTTAAATATTTGTTACAAAAATTCCAGAAAATCCCTGTGTTTAGTAGCTATGGGTTGTTTTCACATGACGTTGCAGAAAATGTGTACGCATAGATCGCCATTTTGAGTCTCAAGCCACTGACAACGGTGTAATGACAAGCGTGTTTTCCATAATGCCAATTTGTGGTATTGTCAGGTGTTCCAACCGCAAAGGTGTACAAAAAGATGTAAGCTTCTTTAAAGTACTGAAAATTCTGACTGACCAGGGTGAAGAAACAATGAAATTATCAGAAGAAAGACGTCGTTATGGAAGGCGGCTATCAACAGAAAGGACATTGAAACTTTAGAGAGATGGGAATGAACGCTTGTTTGCTCTAAACATTTCGTCGGAGGCATGTTAAAATTAATTTTTCAGTTGCCTTATAATGTACATTTAGCTTCATTTTTACAGACATTTTAATCCAAGCTGTAATACTAACTGATAATCTTGGTTTACAAGTCCCAGTGCAAGCAGCAGGGACCAGTCGTTTTGGATAAAAAAAATTTACATGACCATATTATATTTTTTATTAAGAGTATCAGGATTATATATTGACAGTTCTAGTACTTTTCTGTTGACATCTGATGACCTTTTTCTTGACTTGCATAATACATTATTTAATTCTTTTGAATGAAGTCACTATCTCAGTTGCTTTCCTTTTCTTGTTACAGGTGTTAAAGCATATTTGCATGACAGAACAAGTCCATCATGGTTGCCAACTCTATATCTTGGTTACACAGAAATGACTTCACCTGCAATACGAGCAGCTCATGAGAGATTTAATCAGGCCAGCCAGCGGAAACACAAATGAAAGATTTCAGATGCAGTATTCTCTCTATTAACATTGAAAAAGAGGTGCATAGAATTCGGGGACAATAATGCTAGTGGCATATCGGAATGTGCTGAGAATATAGTAAACAGAATGATAGTACATGTAATGATCACAAAGTAATGGAACATGCATCATTTCAGCCTGCATATCATGATGAAGAAATATCAAAAGCAATGGGCATCCAAACTGACTTGACAGTCGAAGCAATAAAACAACTAGAAGATGATAACAAGTCCAGACTTATTGAAGGCAAGGAAAATGAACAGTTTGATTTTAAAGGACCATACAACCTTCTATCTTACGTTGACAATTCTGAACAAGTAGCATTTTACATGGGATTGCCCAATTATGTTGTATTAAAACTAGTCTTTAATTTAATAGAGGGACATATAAGTAACAACAGTAAGAGTCTGTCAAAAGAAAATGAATTTCTATTGTGTCTTGTGAAACTTTGAATAAATCATCTTTTCCAAGACCATAGCCAATCATTTGACCGTTTCTTTACCTCCTGTGCAAAGAAGTTTTCACAATACTCTGGATGTACTCTACATTAGACTAGGCTTTCTAGTGCAATGGCCAAATCGAGAACACTTGAGGGAAACAATGCCTCTGTGTTTCAGAAAAGAGTTTTGGCGAGAAAGTTGTTGTGCTAGACTGTTTTGAATTTATTTACAGAGAAGCCAAGCTGTGCTCTGAACAAAGTGTAGACATATTCCAATTACAAACATAACCAGACTGTGAAATATCTAATAGGCATTGCCCCTCAAGGTGTTGTTACATTTATTTCTGATGGATGGGGAGGTAGAACCTCTGACAAGTATATAACAGAAAAATTAGGAGTTCTCAACAATCTATTACCAGGTGACACAGTGATGGCTGACAGAGGCTTCAACACGGAAGATGATGTGCGCTTTTACCAAGCTGAATTAGACATCCCTACCTTTACACGAGGAAAAGCACAGTTACATCCACTGGAAGTTGAGAAAACTAGAAAAATTGCATCCGTTCAAATTCATGTGGAACAAGTTATTGGTCTCATGTTGCAAAAATTCAGAATTTTTGAGGGCATTGTCCCCATTGAGTTTATTAAGTTGAAACATGGAGAGAGTGTTCCAACTATTGACAAGATTGTTAAAGTGGCTTGCTGTTTAACAAATTTGTGTCCTTCAGTTGTTCCATTTGAGTGAAAGAGTGCAAAGTTTATTGAGCACAACATTATATGTACACTGAATGTTATTGTCACACATATGTAACATGTAACTTTGCAAATAAGGTGTACCATACTAATACTAGTTCTATTCATGTTTATAATTTGCTGAATGTCAAAATAGTCATGGCCAGTAAGTGTAACAAGAAATCTACAGGCGTAAGTCATGGTTTGAGGATATATTTAATTAACTTGTTTCCTAAGATTTCTTTATCATATTTCAAAGATTCAACAGAGACATCATTGCACATATTATTGATTTATTGATTTGTGAATAATGTAACAAATGATAATGTACAATATTGGTCAATTTCTAATCTACATAGCACAGCTTTATCAGATATTTGGCATCATCAACATTATAAACTACTATTTCCATTATAATATATACAATATATTAGCACTTTAAAAAGCATAACATGGTGGGCACTAGCAAATATATTCATCATTTGCACTCGCCACAATACCATTTTCCTTTTGGCACAAATTTTAGTTTTATGCAACTGGTATGAAACCATACCTTTCAACATTTTTCACTTTCACACATTATCATCTTTCTTCCATCATCATCACCACCACAAATGCAGTACTTTCAGTCACTCTGAGTGGAGATAGTTTTGTTTTCTTCACCAGTAACTACATTTGGGCTAAGGACTTGTCTCTGTGAAAAATATTTACATAGGAGTTCAGGCATTACACATTTGGAGTGAAACTCCAAAGCTTTAGAAGACACTGTTTGCCACAGTTCATTGTCTCTATAAACATGTTCATAGTGGTAGTCATGAGGACACCATACATAAAAGTCACAATACTGTCGGTCTGAGAAAAACATTTGCATCTGGTAGTAGTATGTGTGTTTACAATTGATTGTTAACCGGTTGTTTATGAATTGTAACCACAGAACATCCAGGATAGGTTTGTCTTTCATGCTGTAGGGGCATTTAATCTCCAGACAGCCATCCCCACAACATGCACAAAAAATCATGCCGTCTGGACTAGCCCCAGACAGGGGGTATCTTTCATTGATAATCAAACCACTGTTCACAGGCTTATAATTGACATAATTTACTCTTAACTAATGCTGAGTATTCCATCTTTGCTGTTATTTCATGTTTAGTTCCCCAGGCTGTTGCGGCACTATAGAAGGGCATCTTTTTCCCATAAGATGCACAAATTGTTTTCAGTACTGTCAGAGATGGCTGTGAAATGCTAGTGTGGCATACACGACAAAAATTGGAAGCTGTTATTCTTCCTGTACGATATCTGTGCCAAAAGAGACTATTTGATTGGTCCCTTGTCTCCTTCTCAAGATATGATGCTTCTTCCATGGAAACAGATATGTCTATAGCACTACACTTCTCTAACACCTGCTTGTATGATGAATCTGAACAACTTGTATCCTTACTGTATAAGCATACCCGACTCAAGTCAATTGGCCACTCTGCAAATAATGACTTGGGTTTGAAGTTCTCAGAGAACTTGCCCTTGCCTCATAATTATAGAATGGCAGCCTTTGGCACATTTTGATGAAGTTCATCCCAAAAGAGGTTCTCCTCATTTGCTGTAGTGATGGTATGTCTAACGCTGCTGATTTATTAGAAACAGTGTGCACAGATTCATTATTTGAAAGCTGATTCCACACTCCCATCTGTGGCAACAATAACCCATGGCTCTTGAGGTTTCTCTCTGACTCGCATAGAATGGGTCACCTAGAATTTAGAATGAAGGAAACATTACAACATATATAACGTTCAATATTGTGTCCGTACTCTAGCTTTTTGTACATGTCGAATGTATCCATACATGTACATGTGGAATGTTCACATGTACTATCAATCAACCCCATTATTAAACGTGTGGTTACAGCAAATTCACAGAGGGATGAATGGTTCAAAATAAAATTGAAAATGCTATTGTTATTTTAACTGATTTTAACTCTATAAATCTGTCATCACAAACAAGCTACTGCAGTAGTAAAATGGAGTTAACTGAAGTTACGTTATGAAAAGAGAGAAAGAAAAAAGAACGGAAGTGTAAGTACCTTTGCTCTCAACAAATGAACCCCATTAATTTCCTTGTGCAGTATTTCTTGGATCCAGCCATCTAGGAAAAGCTTGTATGCATCAAGAGACTTGTAGTTCTTCAACTGATCCTTGGTGTATGCTGACTGTTGAAAAATCAAAAAATGAACAACGCCTACATAGCTGACCTGAGGCCATTTCATCCGATCATCACTAAAAGCTTCAGCAGGCAGTTTATATGGATCAATCTGTATTTTAGCAGTTTTCTGGATGTATCTCTCACGAACATCACCCACAAGTGAATCAAGATAATTAGTATGGATCATAGCTTTCCTTGTTGTCTTCTCCATCATAACTATCAAGGTCAACTATCAGTTTGCTGGGGGCTCAAAATGGCAGCGTTTGTTAATCGCATTGCATTTTGGGAAATTGTGTACCTTAGCGTGATGTCAGTGAAAACAACCCATATTTAGTATGTGACATCTTTCACAGCAGGAACCATCAACTGTTAACTCTATTTTGATTGGTTAAATGTACTTTTTACTGCTCATTATTGATGAATAAAATCATCTGTAACATAAACATACAGTGCACAGCTATCCATGACTGAGGACTAAAGCAAATAACTAGCAAGTGGATATATCCACAATGGTGGATAGCACTGCAAGCTGATTTATCAGTCACTGTGGAGGCAAGGCACATTTATGGAGAAGATATACAGGTCAGTAGTATGGAAAAAGTTACACTTTATTAATGGCTCCAGTTGGTGATGAAACTAGAGCTAATTCTATGGCTTACCATGTCAAATCACCATTCTTTTTATTACATCTCTCTGCTCTCTTGAACTCTGACCCAGAGGTCATAACCAGAATCTGTTACATTTACTGTGCATCCTCCTACTATCATTGTTACATAGAATGTTTGTTAAAAAAATATCTAATTACCATAATTGCAATAACTATAATTGATCTTTGACCCCTTCTACTAAATATATTACAATAAATGCAATAACTGTATACTTGATCTTTGACCCCTTCTAAGAGATCCCAGAACAGAAGCCCAAAAGTCACATCCCACTTCTTGTTGTTGTTGTTGTTGTTGTAGGGTTTAATGCCATTTTTCAGCACAAGATAGGCTATACATGGCGGCCAGTATTAATGGTGGAGGAAGAACCCTGGAAAACCCAGGGAAGAACCACCGACCCACGAGAAGCTACTGGCAGGCTTTCTCACGTACCCACGTTAGCCGAGCCTGAGACTCGAACCCACGCAGACAGAGGTGAGACGGCAGTGATCCGTAACAGTGAGCGCTTTAGACCACTCGGCCACTCGGGGCCCCTATCCCACTTGTAGATGGTCACTTGATGAATAATCAATGTACCCTACCACATTTGGTGAATTTCCACCCAGCAATTTAGGAGGTGTGGTTATGGATAGATGTATGAACCAACAGATGGTGGGTATGACAATACCCCCTCATGAAAATATGCAGATGAAAATTAACTGTATGAAGTTGGAAGGGGGGGGGGCGGGAATTGTAAGATTTTGATTGATACTGAATCAAAATTATCCTCCAAAGGCAATGCATAGCCTTTTATAATTTTCAATCCCCAGAAGAATGAACTTGGACTGCACACTAAAAAGTCTCAAAATTACTAGTAACTGTAATTATTTTTACATTTATGATTAAAATTCCTCAATTATCACATTCTTTCTTTTCATACCGAAATTAAATAAATGCCATCATTTTGATTATTTAGCATTCAATTTTTTAAAAGATAATTTCTTATTCAAATACCCTGAAAAAAAAAAACAAATTACTGTCAGAACTGAGCCACCTCCTACCTCTAGAAGCCAATTCTTTTTCCTTGTGAGAGGTGTCTGGGTTGTAGTGTACTTATCAAGACAGTCAGTATATCTCAGAATGAAAATTTGTGGAAAAAATAATGCTTATGCTATTGTCATACCTTCTGATTGAGAGGTAGGGAACTGAGAAATTCTACAACATCTTCATCCAGAAATGGGAGTCTGGATTCTTTCCCATGGTCTGTAATGACTCTGAAAAGTTTAAGATACTGACAATATTATTCACTACAGGCTGTAATGACTGAAAGTACACAGAGAATATTACACACTGGGCTGCAATGACTGAAAGTACGCAGAGAATATCACACACTATGGGCTGTAATGACTGAAAGTACACAGAATATTTCACACTATGGGCTGTAATGACTCTGAAAGTATGCAGAGAATATTACACACCATGGGCTGTAATGACTCTGAAAATATGCAGAGAATATTACACTATGGGTTGTAATGACTCTACACAGATAATATTACACAGAATGGGCTTCACTTTTCAATGAAACTATCATGAAAAACAAAAACATTTCTGCTAACCTCATAAGACCACATTTAATATCAAACACATTTGAACATTTATGTTTACACTGTCAAACAGCAAGCATAATATCTAATAATTGGACTTGTTAAACTGCACACCATTATTTCTCTGATATATGTATGAGTTTCCTAATGTCAGATACACCTATCCCAAACAAGTGTATTCAGTGACACTATAGATGACTCAGAACCCTTCAATGCAGACTGTTATTTCTCATTCCTATACATGTGCGACACTCTGTCTGTTTAAAAAAAGGCCATCTGAAATACACCTTTTCCACATAAATGCACTCAGTGTAACTACAGATGACTCAGCCCTCCCAATGCAGACTATTATTTCACTCATTCCTATAAATGTGACATAGTCTGTAGGGCCTCCCTTGGAAATATTTTTCTCTGCGCCATGAAATTCGCTGTATTTAAAAATTTTGAGCCACTTTTCAGCCAAAGGAGCCATTTTATGCCATGATGCAGGGACTTAAATAGATGTGTAATATTATATTGGACCTATTTTTAATCTATACAAACATGACAATAAAACAGTTTTTACATATTTTTATTACATTTCAAACCACAAGAATAATTAGTAATAAATATAACAATACCATTATATACATGTGAAGTTTAATGTATAGCACAGAAAAGCAAAAATGAATAAGAATGTTTCTTTATAACTGATAATACAAAATATTGC
The DNA here is from genome assembly GCA_016617855.1 of Megalonaias nervosa. NCBI lineage: Eukaryota > Metazoa > Mollusca > Bivalvia > Unionida > Unionidae > Megalonaias > Megalonaias nervosa. The sequence goes on along the minus strand of JAECUM010005923.1, from coordinate 36,379 downwards.
TTAGTCTTAATGAACAATGTCACTGACACTTCATCAATATCTGCCTCACTTTTTGCCAAGACCATTTCTTAAATGCTTTCCTGAAATAAAAATTCTCAACATTGGGCCCATCAACAGAAATTCTCGTTAAATTTTTCAGAGTAGATTTACCTATAGGATTTCTCAAGTTTGCTTTGATCAGATTCTGGTGACTGAAGCCCCCCTCTCACAGTCTGCAGAAGAAATAGGGGCAACAAGTAACCTGGTAGCTGCCTCAGATGCAGCTGGATATAAATCTTTGTTTTTCAGAGCTAGATTAACCATAGTCTTTGTGCTTGATACAGATTTGTTTTATAAAGTAAATTTTTAATTTTTCATTGATATAAGCGACTCAGGCCCTTTACAGTCAACGACTGGCATCCTGTGTTACTCAGTTAAGTTCAGACCAAAAAATGTGTTATCTAAGTAAATAATCCCTAAAACACTAAGCAATCCCAAGTGCGTCTCACACTCACAGTCTGCAATGAACATAAATTAATAACGTGCAAATCATACTGAATCTTTTTGCCGACCTTTTCAACAACTGAGTATATCCCCCGGCCATTCCTTATTTCCTATTAATCACATTTAATTGCTTCTCAAAACCAACTGACAGCTTGCAGTTAGCTGCAATCATGTTCAAATAACGTCTTATTCATCATCTACTGACATAATCCACTGACTGCCACAGATAGTGAAAACAGGTATTAAGTGACCTGAGTCGCTTATATCAATTAAATATTATAAATTTACTTTATAAAAATTTGTTGCCAGCAACTTTCGCCAGTCAGTAAAAGAAAGTGCCACTTTCAAAATTCTTTTGCATCTGGAGACAAATGCAAAGCCTAGCAGAGGCCCTGGTCTGACCATGTAAAAAAAAGTCATATGTGGTACACCCACCCTACATAAGTATACAGAGTTGCACCATAAATAACATTATTATGCCTATATTGTCATGAATGTCTAAAATGATTCTGGGGGTTTTAATGTGAAAAACACACATTTTCCAGCATTCTAAGTGTAATCTTGTTTTTCCTGGTACAACAGATTTTTATTGTGAACTAAACTTTGAGGAACTAAGAATCATTGAATATACTCTATATAGCAATCACACAAATTTGGACCCCCAGGTGATATTTCCCTATCCCACATCAGTGCATAGGATGGTGACCCCTGGTGGTATTTCCCTATCCCACATCAGTGCATAGGATGGTGACCCCTGGTGGTATTTCCCTATACCACATCAGTGCATAGGATGGTAACCCCTGGTGGTATTTCCCTATCCCACATCAGTGCATAGGATGGTGACCCCTGGTGGTATTTCCCTATCCCACATCAGTGCATAGGATGGTGACCCCCAGCTGGTATTTCCCTATCCCACATCAGTGCATAGGATTGTGACCCCCAGCTAGTATTTCCCTATCCCACATCAGTGCATAGGATGGTGATCCCTGGTCAGATTTCCCTATCCCACACCAGTGCAAAGGATTGTGACCCCCTGGTGGGATTTTCCTATCCCACACCAGTGCAGAGGACGGTGACCCCCTTGTGGGATTTCCCAAACCCACACCAGTGTTATCTGTAGTCTGATTACTTGTCTTCCAAACGTATGTCAGCTTTTATTATCAAATGTTTTAATCAAATCTGACAGATAAATCTGAACTAAGTTTACAGTAAAACTCCTGATCTAGTCAACTGGAGTGTAAACAATTTTATTTGCACACTGAACTTCAGTGAATTCACTAAAACCCAATGAATAATCACCCATCTATGAAGAAAGAGGAACCCTTTTCTCTATCCAACAACTGAAGTTTCCACTAAAACATGAATTCTACAAATCCATGAGACCAGCAAAAATAAATGAATTTTGAGTAATTTGTTATATAAATAATACCACTGTCAATCTATAAGTAAAATCAAAAGATGTATATAAATAATAACACTGTCATTCTATAAGTGAAATCAAAAGATGTATATAAATAATGCCACTGTCAATCTATAAGGGAAATCACACCAATGTATCCAAATGTCATTAAAGAGTTTCTGTATATTTAAATTATCCCCAACATTTTGAGACAGAACAACAACTGTACTAGCATATTACAAAAATTAAATGATGGCTTTTAAATGACTGAAATTATAAAGTATTTACCTATCATCTCTACCAAGATTTCTGCTTGATATACGGGTGATCTCCAGCTCTATTTCTTCTAGCAACCCAGCCCAACCTTGTTCTCTGATTATACAGAAAAAGAACACAATTAATATTGATTTAAACAGCAAGACAGGAAACTACTAATACCCTGTTCTATGCCTATGTGACCAGATTGTGAATCACATTTTTATCCATGGCTTCCTCTGAAGAGTCCTCTCTGGAAGATCAGTTGGCCAAGCAAATATGCCCATCCTCACTGCTGTGAAGGCAAATGGCAAGAGCTGTGTAGACAGCACAGGGCATCAGCACAGGTGTAGTAGGACCTGACAGCCATCCACTGCATCCAGACCTGACTCCAGATGTCTCAACATTGTCATGCCACTGGAGTCAGACAGGTATGTACAAGTGAAAGTGACTGCACAACTTTCCCTCACTTAAATCCAACTCAAGCGCAAGTCATGATGTAATAGAATCAAACTTCTACAATAATGAAGCTTGAAACTTGTGCTAATGATAGTACTATCATGTGTGTCAGTTGTGCCAACACATTTTGGATATTCTACATCCCTGGAGGTGAGGTCAGGAGTGAAAGAACAAATTAGGGCCATATGAATGAAACTATTAAGATCCCTACCATGTAACCGCATGTACAGTTGCAGGACATGAACAATTTCTTCCTCAAGAAAGTGTGTAGCCAATATCTGCTTATGGGAACCCCCCACCTTACGAAATCCCCTTCTCCCTCAATCTTCACTTAGCACCTGGATACTATTTTTGAAACTATGGCATACATGTGATTCTACCAGCAGTAGGCCAAAAATGCAATTTTAAAGGCTGTCTACAGCAAATACTATTTTGAAATCTATTACTTTTGAAAATTAAAGAACTGTTTGTAAAAATAATTCATCGAAAAAAAAACAAATAGTATTTTTACATGTTCTATCAACACATTGGAGAAATCAGCAAGAATCTGTCTACTGGGGATGGGAAATGTTCCACTGGTGCAATGATGCACGGCAGAGCAATAGGATTAGAATTCTTCATAAACAGCTGATGTTTTCACAACAAGCTATTAACTGATTAACTTACTGTTGGAATCTGGAGATTTTAAGGCCAAATGTGGGATGTTTTTTGAGGTGTTGTAAGAACTAAAGGAATAAACTGTAGTCATGTCATCTAATCCTTTGATGAAAATTGGCCGACCACTGGCAAAGGGGAGATAAGCGAGAGTGACCAACCATAACAAATTTTATTGGCATACAACTAGAACAAGTATTTTGATCTTTTTGTCATGTTTAATTGTTATTGTATTGTTCAAAATGTTTTAAGTGGAATATTTAAGGGCAGCTCTTAAATTTTTTGTTAAATTCTTGGCAAAATATTAAAATGTGTGCATTCTCCCAATGTTAAAGGTTACTGGCCACCTATGTTGTACAAATGTGTGATATTATTATAGTCATAAACAAATAGCATTTTTTATGTATGCACACCATAAAAATGTTTAATTAGACTTAAAAATCCACTTTTTTAAATGAAAAAATTATTCTGCAACCTCTGTAAACAATCGGTAGTTTCTGCATGCCAAAAACAGATACAACGTACATTTATCCCTTCTATTCAACCTAGCCATTCAAGTGTTTAATTTCCCCATGTAAATGTCTATGTGATATATCTTATGATTGTGCTTCTGTACAGCAAAATATGGTGCACTGTCTTGCATATGGATGTAACCAAAAGAGTGATGATGGGAAAAAGGGTGATTTCATTTTCCGAAAGACCCTGTTTACCAGAAAAAAGTGGATTGAAGCTTTAGAATCGAATAGGGTGAGGGATGGGAAAGTTGTATCACTGATGTTGGATTACAGTCAATTTGGCCCAAAGACAATTCGGCCTGACTTGAAAGACAATTCAGCTGAACTTAACAATAGTCTGAACAAGTTCTTTTTCTTCAAACAACAAGTAGATACTATGTAAGATAGGTTTTAGGAATAGGTTTTAGAAAAAAAAACTAAATTTAAACAAACTATCTTGATATTCTTTCAAAGAAATTAATCATACTTCGTAACGTACATATATATGAGAGAAAACAAAAACTGACATATCTTGCTCGTTCTAATTAAAATATTTATATACATTGAATGCTAAAAAAATATATGCATCTGCACAACAACATTCTCAATTTAAGTCTTCCAGTCAAATTATCAATACTGATTTATAAAACAATAATACTTAGCAGATAATATTCTACAGAACACATATGCATTTTTCTAAGGGTAGTGTACATGAGATATTATAACAAATATATTTAATTTTAGGCTTCAGGTTGTAACACTGCTGCATATAATACACTCTCGATTACACATGAAAGAAAGACAGATAATAATGTTGAGCATTTTGTCAGTGTTTAGTTGCTGCAATATGAAGCTCTTACCAGTTAAATTTATTGTTTGTTTTTATTTTTCAAGTTGTCTTAGTGTGTGCGCGCGTAAATTAAAAGCTTGTCATTACTAGTCAATATCATCAATCATATTTGCTTCATTATTCCACACAAATAAGAAAGGAAATAATTTTGTGTTGAATTTGTTCCCCCCTACACACACACATGGTACAAAAGAAAATTGATAAACATAAACTTATTTTAAAATAAAATGAAAGAAACTAACCCTGCACTGTTATCATATATTCCTTCGCTTTTCATCATGTGAAATTTATTAAAGAAAAAAATATATCCATGAACTCCGTATATGTAGCGGATGCTGGCTTGCATGTGCATCCTTACTGTAGTGTGTATCGCTTATGTCAAATAACAAAATCGCAAAAGAGACAAAAATATCACCCAATTGCTTGAAGGCACCTGCCATTCATGCATGATAAGTTACAAGGTGCAAACTGACCAAGACCGTACTGTATCATGGTTAACTATACAAAGGTATCTCGCAAATAAAAATCATTATTTTAAAATACATTCACTGTGAGTGCAAATGATAATCTTTTTGCTAGCATGGTTACAAAAGTATTATTAAAGCAAGTTATTGTTGTGTATACTATTTGCCCTGCAAACATCAATTATGATTACATATGGCAAACAAATAGAAGCCCGGGTGATGAATAAACAGAACAGGCAGCAAGCAATAAACTCCTTGCTTAAACTTACCAACAGGATATCAAATACAAAGGTTATTTTATTACAAAGCAAACCAACGCCGAAAACTGACTTTGGTATCTTTTAAGTGTGCTGATTTTTTCTTATGAAGTCAGCCAACATAAGGAAGCCAAGTCTGGTTCCTTTGGATTCTTGTAAGTGTGCCGATTTCTTTCTTTTCATAAAGTCGGCTAACATAGGGAAGCCAGCATTGATTCCTTTTACCTGTATTAATGGGAATTTTCAAAATAAATTGAAACAATGGAACAGTTTTGAAAACGACACAATCTAGTGCATCGTGCACACATATCAATATAAGGCTGAACAGTAAATTAGTTTTCAGTAGTTTCATCTAAATGTTCCCTATCCATAGTTTATAGTGTTTTATTTTTCGACAACAAGAAGCATGTACTTTGTCTTGTGGGGATAAATGTGCGTCATTTCCGGTTGGCATCCTCTATAGGTGGGAAATCATAGCTAAGGGAAAGTAACAGCATTGTAAACTTCTATTTCGAGTAATTAAATTATTATTTCTTCTTTACACTTGATAATTGTTTTGTTCTTTTTGTGTGAGTATAACTACTTTTAATCATGTAATGCAAATCTGATGTAAAAAGAAAAATGTTGGAGTATGGCCGGTAACCTTTAAGAAACCACTGACTATGATATATTACAATTTCAACAATGATTGGATATCAGAGTTTAAGTGTGTGCAGGTGAGTAGCAAAGGTCCTGAGTTTGCAATGTATGTTTCAAAGTTAAATCACCTTAACTTTAAATCAAGAACTTTGTCTGTGGAGTGAACATAACTTGGATGAATGTCGGAGATTAGTCTGCAAAACCCAGCACAAGAAAACTTAAGCTATCAGTAGAACTTCTTTGCTGAGCATACTTTTCCTGTCATTGCAACATTACAATGCTGATACAGACAGGAGTTTCTCCATTCTTCACAAAATACAATGTGATTCAGGGGGAAATATGGAGCAGAAAACTACTGAGAGCTTGTTAAGTGTTAAGCTTAATAATCTCAGCGAATGTCATCAGTGGTCATCCAAAATGATCTTGTGAAGTAGACTAAAAATACTAATAGATTTTATATTTTAAAAAATCTTGACAATTAAATGTAAGAGAAAGAACTCTTCCATGTTCGTTAATTGACAATATTTTGACTCCTATTTTAAAAGCCACTCTAGTAATAAAAATGTGTAAATGTGTAAATCTACTGGTTTGAGATTTTGCTTCTGTCACATGTATGCTACTGACATTACCATATATATATATATATATATATATACATATACTATATATATATCTATAGAGAGAGAGAGAGAGGGAGAGTCTAATCTCATTTATCTGAGAAATTAGTTTCAATAAAAACATCACAAATTGTTGATTAACTGATACGTTACTTTTTAAAGCAGCATTCCCATCTGTAGCATCATATTCAAGTGATTGTTTGATAAACAGATGATGGTTATATGAGATGACAGTGTCATGCATTAATTTTGTGTCACATGATAGCTGTCATGCATGTTGTTTTAAGATTTTCTAAGTCTGAAATTCTGAACTGCCTGTTTGTGAGCTAGTAATTCAGTGAGTTTGTCATAGGCTGAGGTCCTAAAATTAGTATTTTCAAGTGTGATGGAATTTTCTTTCCCAGTTTTTACACACCAGCTGCAAAGCATCTAATTTATTTCATTCATTTCCAGCCATGGTCAATTTTTTTTCCCAGTCTGAACTGAAAGAGTATTTTTTTTCTCTTCTTGGCATTGGATGGACCCTCAATTTTAGTGCCACTGTCTTTGTCATCATATGATACATGATTAGTATGAGGATTTGTTTTGCTTACTGTCACCATGCTTATTGACATTCATCTGCACTCTCAATGTTATAAGAACTATTACTGCTAAAATAATGAGAAAATGTCCGAGATTTAACTGGTTTTGCTATTTAACACAGTCCTACCAAGCTAGCCTCTGCATATATTGTGCTCTTCTATAAGCCATCAGAACTGAGTAAATGACACACAGGAAATACATGATGTGTTCACAACTACACAAGGACAACAAATCTACTGAGAGTGACAACCAAGAATATTTACATTTTAAAAAATTATATATATATATATATATATATATATATATATATATATATATATATATATATATATATATATATATATATATATATATATATATTGCATTCTTAATGGGACAAAATAGGCACAATTCATATTAGCTGCTTTGCTTTGCCCATACTGAAGTGAAAATTTTGCAGGAAATCTTAAGTGGGGGGGGGTCCCAAACATGTGTTCTAGATACAACCCTGCATTAGTCCTTCACACCATGTGATACATTCTGTCAACACATACAAGACAAAATACATACAGCCAAGGCTCTAATTAAAACTAATCATGAATACCGACACAGTAAACATCCACCCCATGTTTATAAGTCTTTTGTGCAGATAGCTCAAATTTCTGTGCTGAAACCATTTTTCTTCTTTCAGTCAGTGACCTTGACTCCAATCAACTGACTTCTTCCATCACCCAAGTGTAAGCCATCCACAAAGTTTGGTCCAGGTCTGTATTGTGCTGAAACTATTCATCTTCCATCACCCAAGTGTAAGCCATCCACAAAGTTTGGTCCAGGTCTGTGTTGTGTTGAAACTATTCACCTTCCATCACCCAAGTGTAAGCCATCCACAAAGTTTGGTACGGGTCTGTGTTGTGCTGAAACTATTCACCTTCCATCGCCCAACTGTAAACCACCCACAAAGTTTGGTCCAGGTCTGTGTTGTGCTGAAACTATTCATTTTCCATCACCCAAGTGAAAGCCATCCACAAAGTTTGGTCCAGGTCTGTGTTGTGCTGAAACTATTCATTTTCCATCACCCAAGTGAAAGCCATCCACAAAGTTTGGTCCAGGTCTGTGTTGTGCTGAAACTATTCATTTTCCATCACCCAAGTGAAAGCCATCCACAAAGTTTGGTCCAGGTCTGTGTTGTGCTGAAACTATTCATTTTCCATCACCCAAGTGAAAGCCATCCACAAAGTTTGGTCCAGGTCTGTGTTGTGCTGAAACTATTCATTTTCCATCACCCAAGTGAAAGCCATCCACAAAGTTTGGTCCAGGTCTGTGTTGTGCTGAAACTATTCATTTTCCATCACCCAAGTGAAAGCCATCCACAAAGTTTGGTCCAGGTCTGTGTTGTGCTGAAACTATTCATTTTCCATCACCCAAGTGAAAGCCATCCACAAAGTTTGGTCCAGGTCTGTGTTGTGCTGAAACTATTCATTTTCCATCACCCAAGTGAAAGCCATCCACAAAGTTTGGTCCAGGTCTGTGTTGTGCTGAAACTATTCATCTTCTGTCAGTCATACTGACCTTGGCATTTGACATTTTGACCCCCAAATCAATACACTTCTTTCTGACCCCAAGTGCAAGCCATCCACAAAGTTTGGTCCAGGTCTGTGTTGTGCTGAAACTACTCATCTTCTGTCAGTCATACTGACCTTGGCATTTGACATTTTGACCCCCAAATCAATACGTTTCTTTCTGACCCCAAGTGCAAGCCATCCACAAAGTTTGGTCCAGGTCTGTGTTGTGCTGAAACTATTCATCTTCTGTCAGTCATACTGACCTTGGCATTTGACATTTTGACCCCCAAATCAATACGTTTCTTTCTGACCCCAAGTGCAAGCCATCCACAAAGTTTGGTCCAGATACGTAATCTAGAACTAATGTTTTATTTGGACAAAACGTTCTATTCTTTCAACCAATGACTTTTACCTTTCCCGTTCCAACCCCAAAATCAATAGGGTTCTTCCTTACCACAAACATCCACAATGTAGGGTAACTATAGATGATGGGAGTTAATCTGCAGAAATTATTTTTATTCTTTCAGTAACAGTGATCGTGACCATTGACATTTGGTCCTGGATTCTCTACTGATCCATTTTGGGGGTTCCTTTGTAGAGCAAAACAATTATTGTCCATATTATATTTATGGACTCAAAGCCTTTCATTAATGTTGCAACCTTCAAGAGGTCCATCAAGATAGAACACTTTTCTGGCCACAATCTCGCTCAGCTTCATTTCTTGCATTAATTAGACTAGTTTTTAAGTGGAATATAATTTTGTTACATCAGCAGGTTTCCAAATATTAAAGTCAACAACCATCTGAACGCCATATTTTATAATGTATAGTGACTGTATGAAAATAACATTTACACTTAGCGAGAATGTTAAGAATTCATTTCTAACTACCCCGTGTGCTGGAAAACTTTTGAACTTTACAAATTACTTATAATCTTATAAATTATTATCAATAATGTAGTGCTTGTTGTATTTTTATTATTTACTAACCTGAACTTGACTCGGTGTCTGGCATATCCTACTAGTTGCTCATCAGCTCCCATACCACACAATATCACCTGCAAGTGTCAAGAAAGTAATACAATGTCACCTAAAAGTGTTCAGATAGTAACACAATATCACCTGAAAGTGTCAAAAAATAACTCATCAGCTCCCATGTTACACAATATCACCTGAAAGTGTCATGAACATAGCACAATAACACTTGAAAGTGTCAAGAAAGTAACATATTTTATTAAAAGAAGCAACATATTGCAGAACAGTTTACAGTGTAAAAAATAATGGCTATCAAAAATATGCATATCATAATTACAGAAAAAGGACCATAATTACTCAATTAGAGTTCAATTGTAAACTGCACAAACCTAGATCTGATATTGCATATTGTACCAGCAGATCTGGATCTATGAAATTAGAACTAATCAGTAGAACAAGCACAGATCTGCATCTGCCAACACATATACACAATGGCAGATCAGGGTCTATGTTGTATGCATACATGCCAACCCCTTGAGAGGTATACGTGTAATTATTGCTATTATAAGTGGCAAAAAGAGCATAATTTGAGGGGTAAAAAGTGTAATCTATATATTACATGCCAGAATTACAGCATTTTTTTAAAATAAATTTTATTTATTATTTTTGCTGCTAATCTGGTTCAGCAGCTGGTGAAAATTCTTGTCACAAAGGGAAAGATCTATATGGATTAGAATCAGAATACAAACAAACTATACTAAAAAGTTATTTATATTCAGTCCTCACATTAACTAGTCTACATGTGTAACTTGTCAAAGATTGTGAACTGGGCTTCTATAGTGAGAATGATCATGTGCTGTAGTACAATACTCTCATATTCTTCTTTTAAAGTTTGTAAAGTGGTGTTGATTTATCCTTTTTTGGATCTGACATGTTTTGAAGTTTGAAAAAAATCCACCTGCTCTAACATATCCATCATATAACATCCACAACTCACACTATAAGCCATTCTGCATAACATCCAGTGCCATTTTGTTTAAAAGTACCAACTAGTCTTTTAACTAACAAGCTTATGAATATAATGAATTTGTTTGGTGTAGTTCATATAAATAAAAACCTGCCCATTTTCTTGGAAATGGGTCATATACAGTTGCTATAAATAGCAAATAAGGAAAGTACTCTTATGCTATGCTTATGCAGCAGTTATCTTTTAAGAATAATCTCAAATTTATCAGTGGAATTAAAGAGATGATAATAAAAATAACAAAAATGATAAAAGCAACTTTTACTGCTTTATTTTTATTTTTTAATGTACCAAAAACTGTAATTCATATATAGGCATGCATAAAACTTAATTTGGTGAAAAGTGTAACTGTTGGCATGTACATGAATGCAATTCAACTAATAAATAAATATATATATGGAAAACAGGTTCTTAATAGATGTTATAATCATCTCTTAAACACCTATAACCTCTTTCTGCTTTATAAAAGCTTTCTACTGTCAACAAGATAGCTATCATTTCATTCTGACAGCGGGAAAAACAAGGATGATTCTTAATAGATGTTATAATCATCTCTTAAACACCTATAACCTCTTTCTGCTTTATAAAAGCTTTCTACTGTCAACAAGATAGCTATCATTTCATTCTGACAGCGGGAAAAACAAGGATGATTCTTAATAGATGTTATAATCATCTCTTAAACACCTATAACCTCTTTCTGCTTTATAAAAGCTTTCTACTGTCAACAAGATAGCTATCGTTTCATTCTGACAGCGGGAAAAACAAGGATGAGGATTAATTTTGGTGAATATTGAGATGCTAGATTTGTGGAAGTATTATGCATTTTGAAAGAATTTGAATTTTTAAAAAAGTAAATAGTTCACTGAATATTTCATGTTTACTGTTAAAACTGCAAATATAAAAATCATCAATAATAACTGAATCTACATTATTGTGGAAGATATAATATCTTCTGGATGCGAAACACATTATTCCGTACAATTATGATTCATTATAAACACATTATTCCGTACAATTATGATTCATTATAAACACATTATTCCGTACAATTATGATTCATTATAAACACATTATTCCTTACAATTATGATTCATTATAAACACATTATTCCGTACAATTATGATTACGTAATGTATTGGAAGAAGAAATAATTCATTATAAACACATTATTCCATACAATTATGATTACGTAATGTATTGGAAGAAGAAATAATTCATTATAAACACATTATTCCGTACAATTATGATTACGTAATGTATTGGAAGAAGAAATAATTCATTATAAACACATTATTCCGTAAAAGATACAATTATGATTAGGTAATGTATTGGAAGAAGAAATAATTCATTATAAACACATTATTCCGTACAATTATGATTAGGTAATAATATTGGAAGAAGAAATAATTCATTATAAACACATTATTCCGTACAATTATGATTAGGTAATGTATTGGAAGAAGAAATAATTCATTATAAACACATTATTCCATACAATTATGATTAGGTAATGTATTGGAAGAAGAAATAATTCATTATAAACACATTATTCCATACAATTATGATTAGGTAATGTATTGGAAGAAGAAATAATTCATTATAAACACATTATTCCGTAAAAGATACAATTATGATTACGTAATGTATTGGAAGAAGAAATAATTCATTATAAACAATAACTGAAATGTTACATTTCAAATCTGTCTAATTTTAATCAAAACAAAATTCACCTGAAAAAATAACACTAATGCTTCTAATATAACTGACTATAAAATGTATGACATTTTCACACAATTAAGAATCTGCAAGAATGAAATATATTTGCACCCATTGTTTAGTGAGTCCTGGCTTTACCCCAGCTCACCACCTCAGTATGATATTAGGACTTCGCACAATGTTTCCTGATTATATCATGGTATCAGTGAAATGAATGAATGAATGAATCAATCAATCAATCAATCAATGCCTGTATTAATAGTCTGTTTTCTTCTGAAAATTGTCTCACTGAATACATCACCTGCAAACTGCTAAGGTGTACCCCAACTGTATATAACTTTGAAACATATGACACAAATCTTAACTAGAGCTGTTACCAATGAATGCATCACAAATGACCCGCTTGTTACAACTGCCTCCGGGGCCCCGAGTGGCCAAGTGGTCTAAAGTGCTCTCCATTACGGATCACTGCCATCTCACCTCTGTCTGCGTGGGTTCGAGTCTAAGATTCGGCGAATGTGGATATGTGAGAAAGCTTGCCAGTAGCTTCTCGTGGGTCGGTGGTTCTTTCCGGGGATTTCCCGGTTTCTTCCTCCACCATTAATACTGGCCGCCATGTATAGCCTATCGTGTGCTGAAAAATGGCATTAAGCCCCACAACAACAACAACTGCCTCCATAGGACTTTAATCAGCTGTTAGCAAAGAATGCATTGCAAATGACTCGCTTGTTACAACTGGTTCTGCAGGGCTTTAATCAGCTGTTAGCAATGAATGCTTCGCAAATGACTTGCTTGTTACAGCTGGCTCCATAGTCAGCTGTTAGCAATGAATGCATTGCAAATGACCCGCTTGTTACAACTGGCTCCACAGTCACCTGTTAGGAATGAATGCTTCGCAAATGACTTGCTTGTTACAACTGGCTCAATAGTCAGCTGTTAGCAATGAATGCATTGCAAATGACCCGCTTGTTACAACTGGCTCCATAGTCAGCTGTTAGCAATGAACAAATGACTCACCCATTACAACTGGCTCCACAGAGCTTTAATCAGCTGTCAGCAATGAATGCTTCACAAATGACTCACTCAAAACAACTGGCTCTATTGGGCTTTAAACACAGGAACTTGTGTTGGCACCATCATAGTGCCAAACAAATGGCACATACGATATAATGGTGGCCACCCAGCACTTAGAAAGGAGAGTTTACATGTAAGAGTCGTTTCCAAACCCCTCTCTCTCTCTCTCTCTGTATATATATATATATATATATATATATATATATATATATATATATATATATATATATATATATATATAGATATATATATACACATATATACATAGTCAGAAAGATGTTTTTCGTCTTTCTGAGAGGTCTAGAATCGGACATGGCAGAAAGTTATTCTAATGTAATGTGACCAGGTAATGTATTTGATGGAGAAACATGACAGAATAGCCGTCATCTGTATATAATAATAGCTTACAATCAGAACCTATACTAAGCACCATATTGTTACACAAAAACAGATGATGTCCTAAAATACTACTCTGAGGTACACCACATGATACTGTCAACAGTCTGGATTCTGTACTGTTCACACAGAGAATTTGTTGTCTATTTTTAGATATGATTCAGACCATTGAATGGATGGAACTCTTAATCCTACCAATTTATTGCACAAGATTTCATGATTCACTGTGTCAAGAGCTTTTTGTCAGTCCAGCATGTAATAATTAGATTCTACCTCTCTAACACCTCTGTGTACTTGATTTCTATCTTTGCAAACATTTCAATACACAGAAGCATTACTTTTATCTTTCCTATTGGTATTCATTAACTGATCCCTATGTTATCCATGATTTTGGTATTTGTTTTAATCCAACTTTTTTAATTTGGTGCAATCTCATTGAGAACTGTTGTAAACACATCTATAAATTTGATTTTGTAAAAAAAATCCTCCTTTACTGCACTTCTTCATAGTTCCGGTTTTAACTTTGTTACCTGATTTGCACTTTGTTGTTGTTGTTGTTGTTGTTGTGGGGCTTAACGCCATTTTTCAGCACACGATAGGCTATACATGGCGGCCAGTATTAATGGTGGAGGAAGAAACCGGGAAATCCACGGAAAGAACCACCGACCCACGAGAAGCTACTGGCAAGCTTTCTCACATATCAACATTCGCCGAATCTTAGACTCGAACCCACGAAGACAGAGGTGAGATGGCAGTGATCCGTAACGGAGAGCACTTTAGACCACTCGGCCACTCGGGGCTCCAATTTGCACTTTAACAATTTTCTGAGTACATGAGGTAAAATAGTGATTACTACTGCAAGGATTGTCCAGTACAGACAAATTTTTGAGTACATAAAATATAATCTAATAATGGTGAAGATGATATGGTGACTTGTAAAGTCATTCTGACTTAATCTGAACATGTTTAAGGTATTGATATATATTATTACTGACATTGTATTCAGAAAAAAAAAGAAACCAACAAATACTGAAGTCACCAAAAAATCAGGATTCAGAGTCTAATTTTTACAAATGGTTCCTTTAAAAAATTGTCAAGGAACTTTTCTGCTTTTGCAGTCTAGTACCAATAACTATACATTAACATTTCGGTAATTATAAGTCAAACCAATGTGCTTCCAAGCTATCTGAGTGCAAACATGGTCAAGTAAGAAACATGTTTGTCATTTTTTTTAATGTATGTTCAAATACTACAACCAATTCTTTCTAATGACAGTAGTTTCCAATGACAGCAGTTTCCAATTCTAATTTCATTATCAGTGACAGTCATAAATCCATGTTGCAATTATGGCCAGAACCGAAAAATTAGAATTTACAGGAAGAGTACTCAATTCAGAAAGTTTAGGCAGAAGTGATCTAGCTTTGACATGTATAAAATTTAAGCCTTTCTGCTTCAAACACTATATTTTCTGATCTTGCCAAGGATGGTATCGTTGGTATGGGGTTGGTGTACACAACATACATCTTGTAG
The DNA here is from genome assembly GCA_016617855.1 of Megalonaias nervosa. Lineage (NCBI taxonomy): Eukaryota > Metazoa > Mollusca > Bivalvia > Unionida > Unionidae > Megalonaias > Megalonaias nervosa. The sequence goes on along the minus strand of JAECUM010005923.1, from coordinate 20,972 downwards.
ATTGTCGTTGGAGAATGGTAGGAATCTAGCTGGACATTTGTTACAGTAATAGGTAAATTCTGATTTATTATATTGAGCATTTGTTACATATGCAGTGCATTTGATAAGACTTCAATGATCACATTGGTCTCAACTGACTGCTTTGGTTCTCAATGTGACTCTGGTGCCACAATGGACACAAGGGACTTTAGACTGCATTCTGTTGGTAAGACCAGAATTACAATCGACATCACCACAAGGAAGAAGAGGGAGAGAGCAAAAACATATTGTATGCATCCTTTACATCAGTATCATAAGAAGTCTTTATGAAAACCCTATGTTGACGTGACCATGCATACAGAAGGATTTGAAATAAGAAGATTTTGAAGATGACCTCTGTGGCAGCCAAATTAGATGTCCAAGCAGCACCATTTTCATTTAAGATCATGTATGGTTCAGGATGAACATGTGTGTAAAGTTTCATGGCAATACTCCTTGCAGTTTGGATGGAGTAGCAATAACAAACTTAAAAGACATATCTAGGTCTATGAGACAATAATCATACCAAATTACACCAAATATACTGAAAAGGCATATCTAGGTCTATGAGACAATAATCATACCAAATTACACCAAATATACAGTGTCCAAGTCCAGTAACAGATTGTTGCTCAACCACAGATGCATTTGTACACAAGGTCACAGCTGGGTGCAGCTGTTGAGAGAAATTCCTGTTGTGAGTCAACCTTGGATGCGTCACTGTCCAGGAATTATACTATTTCACTTACAGTGATCCTGTAATCGAGTGGCATTGAAGAGGGACACCCTTGTGGTAGCAAGGTTATCTGCAAAGGGAATATTGAGAAGCAACCCATCAGGATAAGATCCACTGCTGTATAGAACAATCTGAGGAGAAGCAGAAACTCCCTAATTGTCATCAATTTTGTCTTGGAATGGATTCTGCGAGAACGAAGGTGCGGAAAAGATACAAGGTTGAGGTACCCAGATGGACAAATTGATGCGATAGACAAAGACTGCACTTACCAATTAATCAGAAAACAAGATGATGTAAAAGGGAATCAGAAAATTTTTCATTTGATTAGAATGGAACTTATCATATGTTTCTGGAGGATATCGTCTAAATATGCTGTCACAGAAATAAATAGTCATACAAAACAATTGAGAGTAGTTTCATAAAGGCCCAAGGACTTATGTTCAAACCGAGAGAGAGTGCAATTTCCTTGATATGTAGGAATTTCCATAAGGATGGATAGACAGGAATTTCCATAAGGATGGATAGACAGGAATGCCCATAAGGACAGACAGACAGGAATGTCCATAAGGATGGATAGACAGGAATGTCTATAAGGACAGATAGACAAGAATGTCCATAAGGACGGATAGACAGGAATGTCCATAAGGATGGATACACAAGAATGTTCATAAGGACGGATACAGAGGAATTTCCACAAGGATGGATAGACAGGAATGTCCATAAGGACAGATAGACAGGAATGTGAAAATACGTGTCTGTCAGATTGAGACAGATGGCAAATTCTTTTGGACAGTGGAATGACCTTCCTGTCTCCATCTGTGAATGCAATTGACCATCCTAACCAGAAAAGGTTTTGGAGAAAAAATCTTAAGAATGGATTATAAACAATCTACACTGCCTGCTTTTTGATGAATGTCTGGATCTCCAGCTACAAAAGTGTGTCCTTTAATAAGTCTGTCAGTTGCATCAAAAATGGAGAGATAGAAGGGGGAGGGGGTTGGCAAAACAAGAACCAAAGCCCCTCGGAGACAATCTGGATCACCCACTCAATTCATGGGAAGAGTCAGGCACCTACTATATAGTTGTCTGGGGGCAGTGAGGGAAACAAGTCAATGCCAAGAGAGTGGAAGCATGAGGGTAGAGAAACCTTGCTTCCTGTCCCCTTGATACATCTCCAAAACTTATTGGCAGGTTGTCTTCATTGAGAAGATTGAGATCACAGATGGCAGCAAATGATCCTGTATCTCCTTGTCTTTGGTTGCCATGTCATTGAGAGATATGATGTATAAGGATATGGTTGCTGCACAGAGTGATGGAGGGGTGGTTCTTGGACTACCTGCCTGCACAATTCCTCTATCTTGCCACCGAACAGCACAGGTGATCCAAAGGGAGGTTTGCATGGTCAGGACAGGATATGCATTGCTGGCCTAGACTGCAAATTGGAAAAAAAATCACCAGATATGACAAAGTAAGAAAGAGAAGGGATAAAAAGAAATGCATAATTAACTGCATCAAAACATCAGAGACACCCACTATACCAGGGGTGATAAATAAATAGTGTGCATGAACACAAACTTCGATACATTCTAATACAATATAGCCGTGTCATGCCATGCAGTTAGAGAATGCAGAAAATAAGTCTGCATAGGTGATAAAAGTTCACATAATTATGGTAAAAACTTTTAAAAAATAATGTATACCACCTGTAAAATAATCCTTAATACATCCAAAACTAAAAACAATCCTCAATGGAAGGAAATAAATAGCACAAATATCGACATGGTTTTGGGCGGCGAAGTAAACGAAGTGGTCAGTTCATACAGCGAAAGCTCAAACCAATGCCACCTGTAGCCAGCAAGGGGAAGTAATTGGCAAGACTTACTGCCCTTTGTCTATCTATATATATATATATATATATATATATATATATATATATATATATATATATATAAAATAGACAGAAAAGACACCTTTTTGTCTTTGGGTAGGCTGGATTCAGGAGGAATTAAGGCTTATATTCCTTAACATTAATGTGATCGGGGAACATATTTAAAGGAGAAACAGATACATAGATAAAGATGTAGTGTGCGGAATATTTTAAGCATACTCTTGCTGTACTCTTGATATTTTGACCAGCCCCAGATCCATTTCGCAGAATTCCATCTCCTTTTGCAGCAAACCAGATAGCACATCCTATACTGTCATCAAGCACTGTCATCAATGGGTAAACTAGGTGACGGATATGTCTTGTCCTGAAAATAAACCAAGCAAAATATACATGCATTACTTAACAAAATATATCAGCATGGTATACCATTTTAATTCTTAGGACACTAAAGTAACTATGATAGCAAACATGTTACTAAAGTAAAAGCAACATAAGCAATTTACTTAACACCGAACAGTATTTAATTTCTTAATAACAAACAATTTGCTAAACTATGCAGTTTAAGGTTTAAATAGATGACTAAATGTCACTCAACATGTAAGTCTACAACAAAATGCAATTTTGATTGCAACCACAGAGATGAACATTTGTCAAAAATGGATTAAACTGATGTTTTCTGGGTCAAATTTACATTTATTGTGCAGTTCTGAATGATGTCATTAGATCATTATATCAATATTATGAAGTCATTCATTACATCCAGGTAGCATAGGATAATGAAATCAGAGAGAGACTGAAGTTCAGTATGATGTGGTTACAACATTAATTGCTTCTGCTATTATTGACAAATAAACTAAAATGAAAATATCGCATTAAGAATACAATTTCATCAAGAAAACAAAATTACTCAAAACCTGAAGAAATTCTCATAAATTTATGATCTGCCACAGGTTGTAGTTTTGTGCGTTACATTTCCATGCAATCTTTATTAAAGATTCTAATTCACCCCGCAATATACAAGTTATTAATGCATTTTACTAAAGGAAGTATGTAATCTTCAATCAGGGAAATTTGGATGGAATCTTAGTGACATAATTTTCTTTATTTTGAAGGCATTATATTATTTCCATCACTGCCATTTATAATCATGTTTAAGACAAACCTTCTCCAAAGCCTATTCCAACAAAACACACATCATTAATTTCTGTGAAATGAAAGACTGTTTTTCTTTGTTCCAGAAAAATACACATCAATAATTTCCTTTGAATTGAAATATTGTTTTGCTCTGTAAAAAGGAAAACTTTCAAACATTTAACAAAATGATATCTATCAGTGATAACATCATCCTTAACACTGATTAAATTGCATTTAATTTCAATGAAATAACAACTAAATTCACTTATTTCTGTTGAATAGAAGATGTTTCCCTGAATGTAAGGCAAATACAAAGGGTATGTAAATTTACATGTCAAAGTAGCTGAATAAGCTTTAGCATATCATTTTGTAATTGGCAGCCTGAATGTAAGGCAAATACAAAGGGTATGTAAATTTACATGTCAAAGTAGCTGAATAAGCTTTAGCATATCATTTTGTAATTGGCAGCCTGAATGTAAGGCAAATACAAAGGGTATGAAAATTTACATGTCAAAGTAGCTGAATAAGCTTTAGCATATCATTTTGTAATTGGCAGCCTGAATGTAAGGCAAATACAAAGGGTATGTAAATTTACATGTCAAAGTAGCTGAATAAGCTTTAGCATCATCCTTAACACTGATTAAATTGCATTTAATTTCAATGAAATAACAACTAAATTCACTTATTTCTGTTGAATAGAAGATGTTTCCCTGAATGTAAGGCAAATACAAAGGGTATGTAAATTTACATGTCAAAGTAGCTGAATAAGCTTTAGCATATCATTTTGTAATTGGCAGCCTGAATGTAAGGCAAATACAAAGGGTATGAAAATTTACATGTCAAAGTAGCTGAATAAGCTTTAGCATATCATTTTGTAATTGGCAGCCTGAATGTAAGGCAAATACAAAGGGTATGTAAATTTACATGTCAAAGTAGCTGAATAAGCTTTAGCATATCATTTTGTAATTGGCAGCCTGAATGTAAGGCAAATACAAAGGGTATGTAAATTTACATGTCAAAGTAGCTGAATAAGCTTTAGCATATCATTTTGTAATTGGCAGATTCTTCTACATCTGTACTAAGATGTTAAAAAATTGTTATGACATTGCTGATTGCTCAGATGTTTACAATATGATAACATCACCATAGTAAGACACACAACCAAGAAACTACATAACTTAGCATTCCAGCCATTTCTTAATCATCCATGAGATGGCTGGACTGAGTTATTGCCCCTGACAAAATGTAAAGTGCACTGGATATTAAGTTGCTAAAAGGTAGATATATATACAAACTTGAGATATCTTCATACCATGGAAGAAAGCTGGTTGTAAAACATAGCTGTGAAGTTTCTTGGTAATGCATCTTATTGTAACAATTCTATTATTATAGTCAAAACTCCCTTATATGAACAACAAAACCGTTTAGTGTAATGGACCTTAGCCCCAACACTGCGTGTACAGAGACAAATTATCAGCATTTAGTGCAAGGCATCCTGAACTAATCTGACAGTAATTCAAAAAGCATATAACAAGTGTGAATTTCATAATATCTGCTTACCTTGCTTCTTGCAGTTGATCATGAGTTACGTTTACCTGCAATACATACAAAACCATGTCACATGTGTCAATATTGTTTTTAACAATAACAACCCTAAACTTTGATTTTTAAAGAATGCTACATTTCCAGTAACAAGCAGGTTGCAAAATTTTGTGTATCTTTGTATGACATAACTTTATTTCTGTTACCATATAATCTTGTTTTTGACATAAGGTCCATCTGCAAACAACACAGATCCATATCTGCCAATGTATAATGTGCTGGCACATCGAGGTCTATGTTGTTTGTTCTACTGATTAGTCCTAACAAAATGCATAGACCCAAATCTGTCAGCATATGCAGTTTGCAACTGGATCCAACTAATAAGTGAGTATATAGAGTAACTGTGAAAGTAAATGTATAACTGTTAACATCTTTAATAAAATTACTTTATACTTTTATACAAACTGTGGTGGTAAATGTACAATTTTGTTACTTTTAGGAAATTACTTTATGCTTACAAATTGTGGTGGTAAATGTAAATTGTTATTTTTATGAAAATTCATTGTTTGAAAATTGTAGTGGTAAATATGTAATTTTGTGTAATTTTTATGAACTTATTTTTACAAACTGTGGTGGTAAATGTATAATTCTGTGTTATTTTTATGGTGTAACTTAATACGAGTAAAATGTGGTAGGAAAATTGTTTCTGCCTTTTGATTTTGGTTGATTCAAGGAATTATCAACCCATGATAAATAATATTCAGAGGCAGTGGGCCAAGGTCAATTTTTATTGGGTTAATAAATCCTTGTATCAACTAAATTCTGAAGTCAGTAATTGTTTTATTAGGTGACTTTTAATTATTAATTTTGTCTACAATATTATACAGACAATATACAATTATTAAGAATGTAAAATTTTACATATATGTGGAAGTACAAGATCTCAGTAAGAGGTTTTGTCCATATATAATGGAATATTGATATGAATTTAAAATACTGGACTCGTACAAATCATAGAACATACATATATACATATATATATATATATATATATACATATATACATATGTACGTACATACATACATACATGCACACACACACATCCATCCATACTGTGTACATCATATGTTCTTAAGCACTTAAAGTTTCCTGATAATATTTACTGCCAAAACTCTCATCTGAAACAATGGTGCAGACAAACAAATACAAAAGGGTGGATGGACAGAAGAAAAGATGGACAGATGGTAAGGACATTTTGACAATGATTAGTGATGTGTGATGCATACTTGAGCAGGAATGTCAGCTCTGAGCAGAACAATGGCCAATATCTGTTTGGTAAGCCACTAGAATATTTTATAACATTACATGCACATGTGAGGGTGCTATACTATTTTTAACAAAGGCAGCAACTTGCAATTTGACCAATCAGGAGAAACAAATGTAAAGTTATATAAATTTACCCCACTGCCAACATCAGCATTTCTGTTATGGAAACATAATAAAATTACATCACACGATCCATGTGAAATGTCTGTGAATTTTTTATAAGTAATTTAAAACAAACTGAGCAGCACTAAAACTTTCATGCAAAATTTCCTAGAATTTTAAGCATATTAATATATTTTTTTAATATTTACATTAACAAAATTACAACTGTCAATTTGGCAGACATGTTTTTTTCTGAATTACCTCAATGAAGTTCCATCTGCGGCTTGGATTGAGTTCTGACAGCTCCCGAAGAGCTAGCTGCCCTGTCACTCTGTCTGGTACACTCCATCTGTCTTGATTTACTGGCTGTGGCTTCCTTGCCCTAAATTCAGTAACTCAGTTCTATCATTGTAAAGGAAATACTATTAACACCAAGATTAATTTGATTGTAACTGTCTTAAAGACTGCAGGGTTGGAAATATTCCTTGCCTAACAGCCAATAAGGTTACTAGATGTTTACTTGTAAAAGCATGCATATCCCCAGTGCAGAAAAAAAGATACATGTCCTGAAAACCTGATAAAGCTTGCAAATATCAATTAAATGACACAAGAATCTAATCAGGTCATCTAAATATGCACGCAAACTTGCATACCAAACCCCTATTTGCTGATGTGAAGTGACACAAATATGCATTCTCCACCTCAATTTGTCAAAGTCAAGTAACACAACATGCAAACTAAACCTCTACTTGCAGAGTTCAAGTGACACAAACATATATACCAAAACTCTACTTGCTGAGGTCAACTGAGACAACATATATACCAAAACTCTACTTGCTGAGGTCAACTGAGACAACATACATACTAAACCTCTATACTAAACCTCTATCTGCAAAGGTGAAGTAACACAACCTGCATAATAAATCTCTATTTGCAGAGGTCAAGTAACACAACATGCATAATAAATCTCTATTTGCAAAGGTCAAGTAACACAACGTGCATAATAAATCTCTATCTGCAAAGGTGAAGTAACACAACCTGCATAATAAATCTCTATTTGCAGAGGTCAAGAGACACAAACATGCATAATAAATCTCTATTTGCAAAGGTCAAGTAACACAACCTGCATAATAAATCTCTATTTGCAGAGGTCAAGAGACACAAACATGCATAATAAATCTCTATTTGCAGAGGTCAAGAGACACAAACATGCATACCTAACTTCTATTTTTCAAGGTCAAGCTGCATATTAATCCTCTAGTTGCCAAGGTCAAGTGACACAAACATGCATTCTAAATCTCTATTTGCTGAGGTGAAGTGACAAAAACATGCATACCGTCTATTTGCTAGGGTCATGACATATCATTCATACTAACCTCTATCTGCAAAGATCATGACACAATATGCATACTAAACTGCTACTTCTTGAGGTAAAGTGACATGAGATGCACACAAAATCTCTACCTCTTGAAATCAAATGGTTTTTGTATAATCACGCTAAAAAGCTTTTACCAAAACCCAAGTACAAGTACAAAAGTGCCTAAATGTAATGATAATTTTTACAAAATCTTTTAAATAACACAGTAATCTAAACAGTTTATTTTCATATATATAGAATCAAGCCTACTAAATTTTATTTACGTAAATTGGTTTTTCTTCACTACAGTAACAAGCTTACCAAGATTGATGGACAAATCAAATCGAATCTAGACTCTAAGACAATTAGGTAGTCATAAAAATTTAGCTGCACAACTAATTCTTTTTTTCTTGCCTGTATGATTCCAATAAAATTTAAAATTTTTGTAACCAATTTCCGGTCTATCCAAAGCTAATAATTTTGAAATCGATGATATTTATATAACTAAAGTCACTTAGTAATATTCTACCTTCAATTTCTTATTGCCGTGAAAGACGAAGTATGTAGAACATATAAATTCATTTTCACTGTAGCTCAGTTGGTTGATCACCATACTCATAATCTAACGTTCATGCCAGCTCACATCAGCTGCCTAAGCATGTCTTTAGTAATGTCACTTACTTTCCATTTCCATGGCAAGATATAACCAATCAACCAAGCGTAAATTCATGTTAGGACCCCTGCATCAATATGGTGATTTTCAGAAAATTCAAAATGGGTTTTCTATATTTTATTTTGCTGTGTTCTTCCAGTAGTATACAATAATATTTATTGATTTTATTTCACAGTATTATTCACACAACCCAATTTTACCTTTCAGAGTCATCTTTCTTCGGCTCTTGCTGCCGTTTTTCGAAAGCAACATTCAACAAGTCAATGGACTCTTCAGTAGGCACACACCTGGTATGGAATACAGTTAACAAATAAAAGCAATAATACAATGAAAAAAAATGTTTCAGAAATCTAGTATATGAGGCATATCTGCAACAAACAAAAAAATCTGCTAATTTATCACTGATCTAAACATATAATCTGTATGAATTTATGACTGACTGAAACTATATTACACTGCATTAGTCTTCACAACTAAACATTTCTTCCAAAGTATTATTTCCTGCAAAAATCCCCATATTGTTATGCTCATACAAATTAAACAATCAGCAGTTCTGAATGTGATTTATCTTGCTGACTATTTAAACGTTTTTACACTTTCAGGTTATTCCATGTACAGAAAAACTCAACATTTACCCAGTCATTTTATGTGCTCCAAGTCATCCTGAAGTTTTTAATTGATAACATTAGGGTTATGTAATATATCATCCAGTGTTGCACCTTGGGTATCCCCCAAATCTTGACAATGTGTATCTATACGTGAAAACTTATCTTTAATTAATGTCCATCCATGTCTATGTTGGCACTAGCAATGGCAAAGTCACTAAAGGTAATAAAAGATGGGCAATGAATATCTACTTTAAAACCATGTATCAGACAATTAAAACATTCAAAGTTGGCCAAGTTGCAAACTAAAGTCTTTCATAGTTGCCAGTTTAAGATATAGGTAAAAGTCACCTATGGCAGGGAAATTTAATTTGAATTTGAATTAATGACAAAAGAGACTAAATTTATTCAACTACCCAATTTATTATTTAATATCTGAAAAGTAATTAAGAAAACATGGGTATTTATTATATTGCCATTGGTAATGGACTGACAAGCTATTTTGATGGTAATGACAATCCACCATGAGATAGTGAAGGCCAAAATATGAACATTGCCCCTTAAGAGGAATGAAAAGACGTTTCCTATCAATTCTCTTCCCTTCTGAGGCATTTAAAAAGAAAAGCAGTGCTCTAAGTAGGTATAAAAGCCTACCTTGGTCATCTCCAGCACAAATTCGACAGAGACTGGGAATTTCTACAGGTGATTGAGCTAGCAAAGGTAACTGACTTTTTGTTAAAAATCCTGGTTGACAAAGGAGAGAAACAAAATCGTAATAGCCATTAAACCAGAGACAGCCTGTGTCAACGGACAATGCATGAATGTCTTATCGCAGATGTCAAGTGTGAGATCCGGAGAGGAAGCCTCAGTCAATGGTTTATAGGTGGTTTTGCTTCAGGACCATAAAAAACAATATAGATTCCATCAGGGCATAAACTGAGCCCTGAGAGAAGCCCAACACGAAGGTGGAGAATCTGTAGGTTGGTGTGGAGGATGGAGCCCCTACATTGTGAAAGAAGATTCCTCCTGTGAAGTAGAAACCTGTGTTGATCTATTAACAGGTCTAGAAGATCCCTGAACACCAAATTGTTGGGGTCACAGTGGGGCTATAAGAATAATATCAGCAGCTGAAGTTTGGACTTTGTTAAACTTGAAGTAGCAGTAGGAACAGTGAGAAGGTATACACAAACAGACAATCCCACTGGAAGCTGAATGTGTCCACTGCCCATGCTCTCTAGTCCAGGACAGGAGAGACATAATAGGAAAGTCTGTTGTTGAGCTCCCTGCACAAACAAGTACACCAGAGGCTTTCCCCATGGTGAGAAATTGGACTGTTACTGAATGGTGAAGAATTCATTCCATGAGGATTTATTTTGCATGACCTTGACAGACTGTCTTCTAAAACAGTCTTCTTCCCCAGAATGTGGTAAACTTGGCTGGTGATGTTCTCTGAGATGACCCAGTGGAGGAGGTTCCAACCTCTACACAATAAGAAGGTATATAAGTGCCTCTGTGATGTCACAAATGGGCATGTTGTCCAAATAGACCATGACACATCGACCCCTTACTCTGCTGATGCACCCTTGCAATGCTAGAAATATAGCTTTCATTTCTAGATTGTTGATGTGGTGCAACACATCAGACGATGGAGAATTACACCCTCCAGCTATAAATGAGTGCCCCAACTGGAATATGATGCATCAGTGAAGAATTAGGAGTGGGGTTGGACGCATGCATGGGGACCCAAATCAGGAATCTATCACAATTTATCTGCAAGTACAAATGACGTTGAGTTTCTGGGGCTAGAGAAATCAAAGCTGATAGAAAATCTCTGTGCACAGTTTAAACCTTGCAAGAAGGAGAAACTGTATAGGGCAGATACTGATACATATTAAGAGAACCAGATCCACAACAGTGTTCAAGGTTCCCAGTAGAGATAGGTAAAGACAAGCAGATATTGATGTTTTTACTCACAGCACCTCCAAAAGTACCAGGATTCAATCAATCAGCTCCAATGGAACCTAGACTAAGTTCTGGTTCGTGAGAAAGTTCATCCCCATGTAAACAAAGTCCGAGATGGAATGAGTTCCAGTGTCTTAAGGTTGTGCAAAAGAGCCAACTGAGTTACTGTTGACCAACAACAGAACAGATCCTGAGAAACTGAATCTGAACATTGTGGATCAGCCAGTTGTTCAAATACTGGAGAGTCACAGTTCCCAGCAATTGGTGGCAAGACACTACTACTCCAATAACTCACATGAAGACTCTGGGTGTGAAAGTGATTCTGAATGGCAGAGTCTGCAATTAAATAATAACTTCCTCGTCCATGCCAAACCGGAGGTATATTGTCAATGTGTTGGTAAAATTAGGATGTGCAAATAGGCATCCTGAAGGTTCATGGAGACCACCCGATCTGATGAATGCATTGCATTCTGATTTGAGAAAGTAGTCTCTATCTTGAAAGGTTTCTCCAGAAAAAAAACTGGTTAAACAAGCAGAGATCGATTATGATAAGAAATTTTCTTCTTTTCTTGGTGACCATCCTGGTCACCAAGAAAAGAAGAATGCAGGAAAGAAATCGTTCAAGATCCTCTCCACTGCTTTTCAACAAAAGGGTGTATACCTCTTTCCTTCATTTCACCAGATTGGACTGGTGAAAGATAGAGGGGGTTGTTCCAAAAACTGAAGCTGGTAACCCTTGCTCACATCACAATAGAAAGGACCCAACCAATCATCCATGATAAGTGACCAAGCCTCCTAAAAGAGGCATAGAGGAGAACTTATGGGATATTTGGGAGAGGACTGCACAGCAAGAAAGGTGCGAGTCCTTAGGGATGTCCCCCCCTCCTTGGGAAAGTAATGTGGGTTGGAGAACTTCCTCCTTTAGGCTCTTTGGTGACTTACATGCCAAGGACCAGACTGGTGATAAGGAGGTCTCGTTGAGGTTATGCATTGACTGGGGCTGCAGCTGTCTGAAGAATTGAGCAGGTGGCCCCTAGGGGCAGTTCGCATTTGTACACTTCCTGGCATTTCAATGGTCCAGGAGGGACAGTGAAGGATCTATGTTGATATTGCAAAGCCAAGGTTGGAATGATTCCTCAGAAGAGGGTCTTGCTTCCAACAGAGTAACCCTTAGAAGATCTTTACTAAGGTTAAGTAAGACCTTCGAGGGGCAAAGCACAATATCATGGTGGAGGCGTAGCAGTTCCACCAACTAAGAAATTGCAACAGAAAGTGAATGCTGGGATGGCTTCCAGGATGCATTGTAATGTAGCTGGATTCGGAGCAGCCCTCAGCATACTAAACAAAGCAGCTAAGAACTAGTCAGTATGGGAAGCTATGGTATTTAGAAGCCAGTCTTTCTGTTGAATGACTTCAGTTATTTTAATGGAAGGCATGCCCTGGCTCCAGTTGTAACCTGCGTCCAAATGGAGAAGTTTAATGGGTCACATTGGGGAATGTAGCTGGTATCTAGAGGAAGAGACCATAGGTCTCAAGGTAGACGGAGGAACAGACCACCCTCCATGCCATCAGGCAATGTCTTGGCTTGAAGAGAACCTCTGTAATACTTTCTTGATACCAGAGTAATGAGGATGAAACAGACCATCTGGCTGAGGATGAGTCTTGGAGATCGTTTCCAAAACTCATAAGGAATTTCTGTCTTCTCACTGTCTTATTCTTTTAATAAGGAAGACATTCACTTGTTAACCTTGACTGTTCTCTAGGAGCAATGCAGACACATACAATAACAATGTGACACATCATATTAAAATATAATAGTGAAATAGACAAAAAAACAATCAATTAACATTTAACCAATTATTTAATTAAAAGAAATTATGAATTCCTATTAACTGAGGTAGGGCCTATGCTGCAATACGACTTAACACACAAGACATACACCTGAACCAATGGTGTGTGTGTGATTTGGATTTTTAACGTAGCTTTAACAATTTTTAAGTCATATCGCTACGATGTCTGCAGTGTGGCAGTTTATAGTGATGTCTAGCACTGGGGCATCATGCCGCAGACATGTAGCATGATGTCCCACCCAGTCACATTATCCTGACACCAGGCCGACCAGTCCTAACACTAACCTCTTAATGCTGAGCGCCAAGCGAGGCAGCTGTTAGTACCATTTTTGTAAGTCTTTGGTATGACTCGACCGGGGATCGAACCCACGACCTCCCTCATCCGAGGTGGACGCTCTAACCACTAGGCCACCGGAGCGGTTCTGACCCAATGGTATTTTGAAAATAAGAGGGTGACCCCTAACCCCTAGTGGGTGGGATAAAATGTTGTAACCTATGAGAATCTTTCCAGAACTAATTACTGAAAAAGGGCAAGGGTTACTGGCATAAAAAACATGATAAAATGGATGAATGTAACACTAGATGAAATATTGCTTAATGAAGAACCAAATTTGTTGTTAACTTGGAACAAGCAATTTTTTCTCTGGTCACATTATGAATGACACAACCATTATCATGGCATTCTTGAAAAAGGTGACTGTTCTGCACATGGTCAAGCAAGGTGCATGAGTGGACCATGCCTTATTAACAATTCTCCACTCTATGAGATGATGCATTCACATCAAACAGATGAGATTTTCAACATGAAAAAGAAAAAGCTGTGCAATAATGATGGATAAGATATTGCTATTAAAATAAAGTTAGTGAGTCAGACATATAGACAGAGAGAGGGTATCATAATACCTTCCAGACAAGGGATAATAAACAGCAAACTGGTATTCACAATTTAAAATGAACATCAAGTAAAGATTAACCATATATATATATATATATATATATATATATATATATATATATCATAGTCTTTACTGTGAAATTTTTTTTAAAATCATCAGTATCTTCACTAACTATGCAAAAACTGTATGTTCATGACCGATTTGTAATTGACAGTAAATTCTCTACACAAAATTGTTCTTTTTAAATGACTCCTTGGCACAGAAAAAGCAACTCTCATCCACAGAGACCCAAGAGTCAATCTGCACATTGCTGATCAACAACAAAAATGAGTTCATCCATCTGAAAAGCCTTAATATATAAGCATTTTTCCATTTCTATTTTACACAATGATAGTCCTCCTCCACCACTTATCTCTGATTTACCTGTCTGCTAGGGCAGCTATAACAGCAGAATCTATTCCTCCTGAGAACAAAATAGCCACCTTGGCATCTGATACAATACACTCATCTTTGTGGTCTGAAGTACAATCTGACAGATCAGCATTCAAACACTTGGCTGGTAACTCTGACTGATCAGCATTCAAACACTTGCTGGTAACTCTGACTGATCAGCATTCAAACACTTGGCTGGTAACTCTGACTGATCAGCATTCAAACACTTGGCTGGTAACTCTGACTGATCAGCATTCAAACACTTGGCTGGTAACTCTGACTGATCAGCATTCAAACACTTGGCTGGTAACTCTGACTGATCAGCATTCAAACACTTGACTGGTAACTCTGACTGATCAGCATTCAAACACTTGACTGGTAACTCTGACTGATCAGCATTCAAACACTTGACTGGTAACTCTGACAGATCAGCATTCAAACACTTGACTGGTAACTCTGACTGATCAGCATTCAAACACTTGACTGGTAACTCTGACTGATCAGCATTCAAACACTTGACTGGTAACTCTGACTGATCAGCATTCAAACACTTGACTGGTAACTCTGACAGATCAGCATTCAAACACTTGACTGGTAACTCTGACTGATCAGCATTCAAACACTTGACTGGTAACTCTGACAGATCAGCATTCAAACACTTGACTGGTAACTCTGACTGATCAGCATTCAAACACTTGGCTGGTAACTCTGACTGATCTGACTGGTGATTTAAATTATCATCTGATGTACGCTTGTTTCTTCCTTCCTTTTCACAATTATGTGTCTGCTCAATGAAATTTTCTTTTATTGTGGACTTCATAATTGACTCCTTGTCTGCTGTATTTGGACAATTTGCAGCATGACCGGACACCATTACTGCCTGCTCTGAAGAGTTAACTGACTCTCCCATGCATAGGTCCAAATATTCTCTCTGGCTTCCTGAGCTATTATTTCTCTCACAGCTTTTCACACTGCATGCTACAATCCTTAACCCTTCATTTTTCGTGCTGTCATCTTTACCAAAATTACTTGTGTCCAACTGCCCACTGGAACTTGTATTGTCATTTTCATGTATTTTAGCAGTTATACTTTCTTTTGTTCCATCAGATCGGCTTTTATCTTTATCAACTTCATCGTGTCTGCAATCAGATCTATTTGTACTCACCTGAAAATCTTTCAGGCTAGATGCTGTTTCTTTGATTTGTCTACATTTGCACTGTCCTGTACTATTTCTTGGCTGATTGAAAACTCTGGTTTTCACAGCTGTTTGCAGGACATCAATAAACTGTTGTACGATCATTCCAACATTGTCATCCGCTTCAAGTAAATTTCTGAGATAGGCCTGCGGCCCTCCTATAGCCTGGTCACAGTGTGGCTTTGACACCTGAACTATCTCTCTACATATCAAGGGCATTCTTGATTCAAGCTCTATGTCTAAATTTATCTCAAAGGTCACCTTGATACTGGAATAATCAGGGTATACTTTTGAAGCAACTTCCTTACCATCGGTGTGATCTGTACTCTGAGACCTGTTACCTCCTTCGGATGATAGTAATTTCAAGTCATCAGCAAAGTCTGTAATTTTATCAGTCTGGATGACTTTATCTCCCTTTGTGACATGAATTGATGTTCCTGGCCAGACAGCATTTTTCCATGGAAACAGAGTTACTTTAAATGCAGGATAATGTCTGGTTGGATGTGGTGAACTCAAGTTGAAACAAAATATACCCACTGATGGCACTTCATGAAAAGTCTGGAAAATAAGGGAAACAAAGATCTGGATACTGCTTTGTGATTCTACTCACATTTTGTACAGGGATGAATTTCTAAATAAAATGTTGGTCCTACCATCTGACCTATGGGACCATTTCTTATTTAAATAAGAAACCTGAAATGCTTATGTTGGTATCAATTGTTTAACTATTCTGTATGTACCTACTGATGCAGCCAACTTGCTTAGTATGATTACGAATTGCAAAACAAAACACTCAGTTCAATACCCCTTTGGAGGAAGTAACAATGTACCTCATATTTTTGAAAGATTTAAAAAAATCTCAGCCAGTCAGAATTTCTTCAGATTTTGCCAACAGAAAGGCAAAATATGGTATTTTAATATACACATGAATATAGGTACAAAAAAATGTGTTTGTCAGAACAAGGTCAAACCAAAGAGATCAAATTTCTGCTAATTTGTAAGCATTCTTGCTTGATGCCAAGCTGATTTAAATGGTTGAAGAATAATTCCAATCATAACATACATTAAAAACTCTATCTAATGTAACAAAACATATTTTTAATCATATGATATAAAAACAATGTTCACATTATTTTATACTTTTACCACTTAGATGGAATCTCAATGAAGATTATCTATGTGCAAGGAAGTAAAATTTTGTGAAAAGGACATCTTTTTGTAAATTACATTTCTTCAAAAATATTTAACCAATCACATTAACATCTGGAAATTACTCTCTGCTACTTCTGAATAAAGCCTTTCCTGAAAGCTGAAAAACGTTTTATCATCAATAAGGCATATGAATGATGGGAATTAACTCTTACAGATTAACTCCCCTTGTTCCCGCTATGTGACCACCCACATCAGACGTTTTGCGGGGAAACATAATTTACTAATAAATTTCCTTTCTTTTTCAAATACATCAGTCAATCACATCAAAATTAATTAGTAGAATAGCAAAGAGGAGGCGGAAATGCTTGAGCATGCAACCTATACCCACATTCTCCTAACATGAAGTTAGCAGGACCAAAGATGATGTATTTATACACATGCAATGATAATCCCTGTGGGATCCCATACCTGGCTATTGCCCTACATTCCAAAGTTTTCAGGGTGAATCCAGTGAAAGTTGCAAGGTTATGCCTGGTGCTTAAGTTGTGCTGTCATGAATTGGGCAAGGTAACTGTCTGGGCAGCTACCAATAGCCTGAAAAGATTCAGCTCCCTCCTTCGTGTGGTCAGGTCATGCAAATAAAACCTTGAGAAAGTAGACCGAGAGTGGCAACCAAATGAATCCACTGTCTTGAACTGAGACATGTTCAAAGGCCAGGCTCAAGGAAATTACTCATATTTCAGAAGTAAAAATGAGTTGTACCTTATCTTGTGAGAGATCAGAGATTGCTGATCTAATAGACCCTTCAGCTAAGTGGCTAGTGCTTGACACATTACTTCCCTGCCTTAACCAACAGAAAGATTTTTTAACAGCTGCTATGGACAGTCTTCACGTGCAATAGATAGTATCAGAGGGTGCATACTGGGTCCTGCAGCTTCACTTCTATTGACAGGGGTACATATTGGGTCCTGTAGCTTCACTTCTATTGACAGGGGTACATATTGGGTCCTGTAGCTTCACTTCTATTGACAGGGGTACATATTGGGTCCTTTAGCTTCACTTCTATTGACAGGTCAATCATGGATAGAGAATGGACAGTTAGTTGTTAGCTGTCTGTTGATGGTAACCTGTTTTTAGGAACAAAACCAGGTAGTGACATGAGTATGGAATGGTACCACATGTAGTTTGGATCCATGGCCAGAGTATGCATCTCATTCACCCCATAAGCTGAACATAGCACTATCTGGAAGCAAGTCTCATAATCAGCTAGCTTGAAAACATGGGTTTGATCTTAGATGAGATGAGCCATGTCAAGACCCGGAAGAAGTTCACTTTGGGAACAAGGTGAGTGAGTGTGGCCTAGATAGTGAGTGTGGCCTAGAGTGGGTGTGGCCTAGGTTCTTGTTGTGGCCAATATCATCTCTACTGATAGCCCTAGATCATAATAGGGGCCAGCTTCTGATATTACTTGATTCTAATAGGGGCTAGCTTCTTGTTTTCAAAGAGGAAAAGAAGGAAGTTAGCCCGTTAGGGGATAGAGGCTGAGAGTAGTGTGATGTTGTAAATGAGACACCACTTCCCCTCATATGACTTCTAAGTGGAGGGCTGTATAGTTGTCACATTCCTCTCCACAATTAAAGTGTATAAGTTATTTTCATGCTGGGTATCCCTGACAAGAACCATGCACAAATGTGAGGTTTTTCCAGACACTGATACAATAATGGATGACTTGACTGAGCAGTGGGAGGGGTGGCATCCATTACCAGATTATTAGGCAGATCAGTCTCTGTCCCATCAATGAGGGGCAATCAGAACAATTCTGCAAGCCCTGTACCTCATTTTCTGGATTAGTTTTGGCATTATGACTGGGAAGGCATATGCATATATTCTCTCTTTCTGACTCAAAGGTTACTGGTAGTCCATGCCTCATTAGGACTGCTGGAGAGAAGGCACATGCATATATTCTCTCTAGCTGACTCAAAGGTTACTGGTAGCCCATGCCTCATTAGGACTGCTGGAGAGAAGGCACATGCATATATTCTCTCTAGCTGACTCAAAGGTTACTGATAGCCCATACCTCTGGGTATGGGAATGAAGAGATGAAGGTGCATAGTTTGCTATTCCATCTCATCACAAATAGGCCCAGCATCAACTGGTCCCATAGGGTGAAGACTTGATGGAAGGACAGATGGAGACCACTAAATATGAAGCTATAGACCTCTATTTGATAATGAGATGGCCAGAAAACTGAGCCTGCCTGGAATGTGTTGGACTTGTATGGTTATATGATATTGGGCACACCAACAAAGGTACTTCCATACAATAATGCATGGGGGGCCCCCGAGTGGCCGAGTGGTCTAAAGCGCTGTCCGTTACAGATCACTGCCATCTCACCTCTGTCTGCGTGGGTTCGAGTCTAGGATTCGGCGAATGTGGATATGTGAGAAAGCTTGCCAGTAGCTTCTCGTGGGTCGGTGGTTCTTTCCGGGGATTTCCTGGTTTCTTCCTCCACCATTAATACTGGCCGCCATGTATAGCCTATCGTGTGCTGAAAAATGGCGTTAAGCCCCACAACAACAACAACAACAATAATGCATGGTCCAGCAATTTTGTCCCATCTTGTTGAATGAGGTAGTTCACTACATCTGAACTGTACAACATTATCAAAACCATCATCATCTGGAAGCATTTCACCCAAGTGTGGGTGTTACGAATGGCTTTCATTTCCAAGAGACTGATGGGAAGAACCTTCTTTTGTGGTGTCCACTTAGCACTGACCATCACACAGCCTGGCAGCAAGTGTGCTCTCCAACTGGACAAACTGGCATTAGCATGGTTTGAGTGTTCTGCTGGTGGGGCTTCTAAAGGTATTCCCACTGCAGAAACTCCACTCCATGTCTTGCATTGAAGCAGTAAGTATTTGATTTTGGTCAGGATCATAATCTGGTGATGAAACTGACCCACATTAAGATGCTACTATGCCATAAAGGCCATCTGCAGAGGTCACATGTAATGGTAACAGAAGTATAACAGGTCTGCCATTGCAATGAGCAGGCTGAGAAGTTGAAGAAACTCCTCCAAAATGAACATCCTGATGGATGCATTCTCCAATGCATGAATGATACTGTCAATGCATTTGAAGAAAAAAAATGAGCCAGGTTCATATTTCTTAGAAATTCTATACATTGATGAAAAAAACAAAGAGAAGGGACAAGATCCAACTTCTCCACATCAACTATCCACCCTAAACTGCAAATGAGGTATAAGTTCATATAATGGACCAAAACCTAACTTACAAAATGTTTTTGCAGTATATTGTTCAGGTATGCCAGTCGCTGTGGATGAGGACATCCTGAACATCTTAGTGAAGGTCCATGTAAATTTGTATCATATGTACATTTGACTAATAGTTAAAAGAAAGTTTTATAGCATAAATCTTTCTTTTTCTTTATGAGGTGAGGTGTTATATATATTTAATTTGCATTGTTGGGATTTTTAAGATTTTTTATTTCATTATATGCTATGGGTAATTGTATTTTGGACTTGACCTTGTCCAAAATCAAGTTCAATTTCTACCTGACCTAAATCATTGATTGTTTAAAAATAATTCTGTAAACAACAGCTAATACATAGCTAATATTTTCTCTGTGAGTATGTGTTTAATCTTAGGATCATTATTAACAGAAGTAAACATATTTATCTTGGTCAGAGTCAAGGACATTGAGTTTACTATGTTTTTTATTATAATTTTACAAACAGAACTTCTAATTATAACTAAAATTGTATCATGTAAATATTTGGAACCTTCCAGAATGAAACTTCAATTAGTTAATAGTTTTTTTTTTTTGAAAATGCTAATTGTGACATGAGGTCAAGTAGGGGACTATATAATCTTGTTTTTCTAGAAATTATTTATTCATGCTGTAAGATCTGAGTAGAATCAGTTGTATTATTGTTATGTCCAGTATTTTATTTGGGCTGGACGTTATTCCAATTATTTAATTCAAGTGATTCTTCTCTGAAAATACAATGTGTTCAAAAATAACATTCTTGGAAACACAGGCTTGGATTTATAGTGAAATTTCAAATAAGGATATATTCTT